>JAPYYQ010001060.1:0-41177 GCA_030522585.1 Anagyrus pseudococci | reverse complement strand
AATTTAACGACGTGATAAAGGTTTGAACCCTCGACGTTCGTACAACGAAGCCATTTTTGCAATTTCTCGTGCAGCTAGAGACTTCAATTTTGGCTTATATTGTAGAGCTAATATTCCTCTACAATATAAGCCAAAATGCAGCTCTCCTAATTGACATTTTAAATCGAGCCCTATTTTATTGGACTACCCTCCTCCTAATCTCCCTACATGCTTTCTTTAATTACCGCGATCATTTGCACCGTAACCGCCCAAAAGAATTGCCCTCAAAGGAGGGGGGTCGGTTAAAATCTCAGTGCGCCTGCGCCGAGATTCCAGCAAGAGCCGTTCCTCTGGCTCTCTCATTCTCGGGGAGCAGCTAATAAAAATAGTTTTCAGGCCAATGTTTGAACGTCGCATAGAGCGAGAGCGAGAGAGAGACGACAGACGTAGGTTTAGTAGGGGAGCGAGTTTAAGGGCTCGTTCTTTTTCACACCCTCTCCCCTAGCCGCCCCACTCCTTCGTCACCGGGATTCGCGCGGAGTCGACATTAGCGGAGACGCTGCCCCAACGTCGCGGAAGAGAAGAGAGAGAGAGAGAGAGAGGGAGGGAGAAAGGAGAGTATATCCCTTTGAGGCTAAACTCTCGTGAAACTGCGAGTCTGTTCAAACAACGATAGCAGTAACAGCCTCCCGTCTCTCTTATTACTTTCATCCCCCCCGTCCCTCCCTCTCTCTCTTTCGCTACTCGCTCCCCTTACAGTCCACTTATCCCTATTTTCCTCCCGCCGCTGAATAACCGCTCGTTCATCGTCTCGCTTTCTCTCGCATTGCTTCTCTCTCGCGTTCTATCTAGCGCGAGCACTTGCGGCTAGCTGCTATATACAAAGCTCGTTCCTACTTTTTTTCTTCTTTTGTTAGCCGCTTTTCTTCTCTCGTTTTCACTTTGCGCCTCTGTTATGTATACGGTTTTGCTTCGTGATCCTACATATAACCACCACCCACTTCCCTAAAAATTCTATTTTGTTTCTCGAAATTAAAAAAGGTGTCGGTTTCGCAGTCGAATTTTCCCGTTCTTTTACAAAAGCAAACTTCTCCCCTCCCCAAGAGCTCGAGTGCAAGTTAAATCGATCCCTCGCAAATCCTCGCTGTTCGCCGTCTCCGCCGAGGTCTTGCCACGTTAGAGAGAGTCGGCTCGACAACAGGCTCAAGCCTCCCCCTCGAGCATTGTTCAATCAATACCACACACGTCCCCCCCCCCCGTCGGGGGTCCGACGTCATTGGCGCTTCGCCTCATTTGTCCCCGAGTACACGTGCTTATACACTCGTTCAGCGAGAAACGCTGAAACGCATGCATAGACGTAACTTTATACGGGCTGCGTAAAATTCATAGAAGAGAGAGAGAGCTTTCGTCAGCTGGCGGGAAATTATATATCGCAGAGCGGCATCGACGTTTTCGGAATTATTTTCACTGCTGCTTTGCGTAATTTTCACTGAGGGTTTTATTTTGACTTTGGATAATGGCAAGTAGACGCCGGGTATTATGTTCTCTTGCGTGCGTCGCTCTCGCTTCACTTTTAACAATGAAAAAAGTAAAGAGCGAATTTCTTTTTTTTCCCTTCTTCTTACGTCTCTTTCATAAAACACTCGCACAGTCGCCGTGTGCGGAAAACGTGAGAGCATCTCTCGAGAGAAGCTACGTTCATTCTTAAACTCTCTCTCGAGAGAGAGTGAGTCTCGCTGTGGGCGCGCGTATACGTAGTAAAAGAGAAAAAAAAGCTGAAGAAACCCCGTATACGCGGCAGCGTGGCCGCGAAAAATGTTTCATTCTTAGCCGTCGTCTGGCGAAGTAGTCTCGCGTACACACGCGGAGCCAGGCGCAAAGAGGCCCTGGAGTCTTGTTCTCCATTCTCAACTCTCTTTCTCTCTGGGGCTGCGCGGAGTTAAAAATAATATACGCGCGGCCTAAGAGCAAGCGGGCAAGTGTCGAGCCGTGACAGTTTCGCTTTAGTCTCTTTCTTCGCCTCGTGCTATTCGCTTGATTAGGCCTGGCCCAGCAGCGGCGGCCGGGAGACGTAAGAAAAATAAACGAGAGCTCGACGAGGAGGAGGAGGAGGAGGAGAGGCGCAAGGAAGAGAGAAAATGAGTATAGGGCTGGAGGAGAGCTCCAAGGAAAGTGTGCACACCCCGAGAAAGAGAGGCCTCTGCAGCTATATACACCTCGCGCACTCGAGAAACCGAGAGAGAGAGAAGGAGAGGCACGACGGAAGATCAAAGGTAACCCGACACAAGGGCCGAGGCTTTTCTCTTTCTCGCCCCAGCCGAAAAGCAGCGTCAGCTTCCTGGATAGAGGTATATACACGCGGACACAACGCGACCCTTCCCCCACCACCCTCCTCTCTCTCTCTCTCTCTCTCTCTCTCTCTCTCTCTCTCTCTCTCTGTATATGTATATATGGAGCTACTTTGCCGAGGAAGTTGGAGGAGGGGCAGATAATATCGATGGGCTTTGGAAACTATGCGAGAAGAGGGAGTTTCGGTAACGATAATGAGATCGCAACTTTATTGGGATTCGCTAATTTAGCGATCAGCCCTTTCGATCGGCGCTAAAACTATAATTTTTCGAAGAATAGTAGCTGGTTTAGTTTTTAATTTTCTGGGCGTAATGTCGAGAGGGGAATATCGAATACTCCGTTAGAACATTTTGATAGGCGCTGATGACGCGACAATTTCGAGGATTTTCTTTTGACGGAAAAAAAAGCGAAGGAAGCCGCGGAAAGCTTATTAAAAGCGACTGGCTTGTAGACCCCGAGCACTTGGCTCTGTATTGATACTGATCCTATTGTTTCCGACTTTTTTTCATTCTTTTTTTTTTCTCTCTCTCTCTCTTTTTCCTTATTTTCGTTTATGTCAGCGGATCTTCTTCTACTTTGTCCGTTCTTTTTTTATCCCCCTCCTCACCAACAAAAACTTGTGCAAAAATCGAAATGTTCAGACAGATTTAAGAAAATGCAAATCTCAGCGAAGCGCTGAATTAAATATTAATATATTTGAAACCAACATCCGAGATAAAAGCGTCAAATCGTTGATTTACGAGTCGAAAGTAAAACAGTTATCGACCTGTTTACTCGGATATTTTTGAAAAGAATATACAAGCAAAGGAAATTCTCTACTTACAAATACGATGGGAATGCTGGAGCGCCAATACATCATTCACGTGGACGTATTGGTAAAGCGTTTTGTCGATGAGTTCCTGGGGTTCGTAGCCGGTCAGTTGTGGCGCGCTGTAAAAACACGCAAAAACATTTTCCTTTAGACTTTTCCCTCTCGCTCGACCGCATGGTTTTTGTCAATTATTTTAATATAATCAAATATCCGATTCTCGCTTTCTCACGACTTTGTATGAATGCACTATCGGCGCAGTGACGTAACACTTCAGAACTACCATTAGGACCCTTGAGTAGAGTAATTCGAGTAGGGCCATCAATGGCTGAGCTTCTTTTTTCTCTCTCTTTTCCTCTTAGGGCGAGTAACGTAAACGTCGTCAAATAAAAATCAAACCCAAACACTTTGTTCGTTCTCGTCGTAAAACACGCGATACTTCAACGTCAAATAAATCGTATATCGATTGACAAACAAGCGTAATCGAGAGGCCATTGTACAATTAAGCGTACAATCAACCCATTTACTTTGCAACCGAAAGCAAAAAAAAAAGAGAAAAAAGAAGAGAGAAACGCTTACACGATTGCCGCGGCTCGGCCCAAAATATTATTAAAACATCGTTAAACGCGCTTGCCACAACAAATTCGGTACGGGCCAGCGCGTAACGTAAACACGAGAGCTCGTTTACTTTCCGCAGCACCAAATTCTCCGTGGAGAGGGGGCGTTATAAACAAAGCGGCTCTAAAAATTTTGCAAGAGCCCCGGTGTTTACGCCGGAGAGTCCAATAACCCGAGGGGGGTTCATCGGCCCCCACCCGGACGGTTTGCCGAAGACATTGAGGAAACCTCACCTGTTGTCGAGGTAGATGAGCTTGAGATCGAGGGAAGCCCGGAACATGAACATGTTGCTGTGGAGCTTGATTTCCGTGTTGGCGCTCGGCGGTAGCGAGTGGCCAACGGCGACGAGGCCGACGTTGTGGAGGACGTAGCCGCCCGTCGACGCGACGTTGGCCTCGTCGTACTCCGTCGCCGGCACCTGTTTCAGCTTCAGATAGCCCGAGCAGTGGATCACCTGCGAATGACAAACGATAAAAATTATTAATGTTACTTTTGCGCGGAGGCCAAAATTGCCTGGATAACGATGAATCTCTTGAATTTTTATAGGCGAGCGCTTGACTCTGTCGGCACGCCCAAGCTCGCATGCATATGCACCCAAGGATCACGAGCTAATTTGCAAGAACGCACGAGATCAAAAAAGAATGGAGTTGCGTAAAAAATGACGCGCGAGTGCAAATAATAAGCCTACGCAGGGAGGAGGTGGTCAGGGGCGTGGCGCATTGGCTCGTTCTTTGACGCTTTTAATAAACAAATGGGGGCAAATTGACAATCTCGACAATGTTAATTTTCAAGAGGCCCGGGGGGTCATCAAACGCAGCCGCCGCCGGCAGTTGCACCTCCTGGTAACGAGACGCCGGCGCACGAGGCACGCGTATGCACTCCTGCGAAATTAATTCATCTCATGCGCGTAGCGACGAGAGAAAGAGAAAGAGATACTGCAACTTTCGGGGCTGCCCGATATGCACTCGACGTCGCGGGTCGAGGTAGGAAAAAAAAGGAGCGAAAACAGGCCCAATTAAGCAAGCGACGCCTCGAGTGCGTATACGCGGAAAGAGAGTGCGCGGCCTCCCCCGCAGAGTCCGCGGATCATCAATTCAAGCGAGAGCGCGAGGAAAAGCGCTCCCCGACGCTTGCCCCGCGCGACTGGGGAGAGCTTGCTCTGCAGCTGCGTATTTGCGAGGCAAATAAGCTCGAGCGCGCATAAATTACCCCATCGGTGTGTGTGTGTGTGTGTGTGTGCTGGGGTGCAATCATCATGGTTGGCGTTTTGGCTTTTGGAGTGGACTTTTGAATTTTAGATTTTTGGCGAAATTGGCTGGATCGCGCCGGCGTTATGTTGCGCTTTGAACGGAAGGAGGGATGTTTTGAGATTGGCGGGGCGGAGGGGAGAATAATTTTATTTCCCCGGAGGATGACGAGGAATGAACGTGATTTGGTTTTAATGTAAGTGCCACTTGGCTACGCAGATAAAACGAGTCATCGTTTCAGCAGTCATTCCGATATTGCGCCCGAGAGCTTTTTCTCTTTCTCTCTGCCCCTCTTATGATCACTGACGTGTACGGATGATTAAGCCCTCCTTTTTTTTTTCTTTATGCACGACAACTTCAGCCTCGGCGAGATTTTGTTTGGAGTTTTGAGATTTTTCTTCTACTCTCCTTTGTGAGAAAATGAAAATTTATGAAGGCTTGAAAAATTTCGCGTATGTAGCCAAGGACGTTTTTACTTCTTTTTCCTCTCTCTCATTCTAGGGATTTGCATTTTAAATTTTCTTTCGATTCTCTTGTAAAAATTGCGGTCCACGGAGGAGATTGGAGGCTCTCGGGGGAGGAAATTTCCATGCTAATGCGAGAAAGGTGCGAAGGCCAAAGCGCAAAAGGATTAAGTAGGACGAAATTTTAATATCATTAATAAAGCCGGCGTAAGATTTTTCACGGGTACAACGAATTTTAATCACGACGAATATAAGAAGGAAAAAAAAGGTTTTTTTTAATTAAAAAAGATCCCCGAGCGCAGCAATTTTTTTCCGCTGACAAAATAATTTCTAAACGAGTCTCTACCATATCCGTAATTTGAAACAGACCAAAAAAAAATCACGAAACCCCCCCTCTTTAACTATCCTCGCGATCTCTTAATTCCCATCAACGATCTAAAACAATAAAACCGAAATATCCCACGAGCGAAGCCCAACGAGCTCCCACACACGCAGTGGTAGCGTTTAAAAGACATATGCTCTGGGTAAGCAGGAGCGTTGGTGAATCGGCTCCGCACAATAGACCCCATAACGCGAGTACACAAAAGTCCTTCCTCTCTTTGTCGCCGGCGGCTGGGGTGGGGGGAGCTATACAGATCGATCGTTCAGACTGCCCGAGTCAAGTGCGCGAGCGGCGTACAAAAGCCTCCCTCGTGGCATTGTCGAGAGGGCGGCAAATTGGAAAACAGCGTATTTAAGCTGGGACAATCACCTTGAAGCCGGCAGTGGTGAGCCCGGCGTTTCGCTTGGCCAGGACGCACTTCATGCGCAGGAAGAACGTCCGCGGTATCTCGATCTCGTCCTTCATGTTGGCCGGCGGCAGGGCCGCGTTGGGCAGGCAGGGATTCAGCACCGAGTTCATCTCCTCGTGGTCCTGCTGGTGGATGTACTCGTAGATGCTGTTGCCCGTGAGCTCGACCTGCGACAGCCCGAGGTGTACGCTCGCCGTCTCGCTTATGTACATTATCTTGCCGTCGGGGGCTACGACGAAGATGAAGCCGTCCAGGGTCTGAAACGAGAGAGAGGCGCGTTTGATGTTAATACACGTATTTCGGGAGATTATTTAAATGCAGAACATACGGTGTACTACTCACTTGCAGTAGATGCGAGCCGAGCTCCTTGATCGTTCCCTCGCCGGGATGGCTCATCGGCGGCACTGCGCCCCATTCGTCCCCGAGTCCTGTAAACAAAGAACCTCGTTAATTATCTAATAATCTAACGCTACGTTGGAAAAAGCAAAAAAAGAAGAGGCTTCTTATTCGTCTGAACCTGGCGTCAAAGGAAGCGATAGAAGCCTGAAAGAGAGGGAAGGAGCCGGCAGTGGCGCGAGGTATATGTTAATATACACGGGCTTCGCACTTGACGGCGACTCGTCGAGCTCCGTGTCCGCGCATTAATTTCCGCGGCGGGGGAAAATTTTTATACCCGGAAAAATCAGCGGCCACCCTTTCTCTCTTACGCGTGTATACACGCTCCTCTCGGTGAGTATCATCTCTATACCCCTGCCTGATACCGAGAGAGCGAGAGCCTCGTCTTTGACGGTCTACGAATTGTCTTTGAATTTCCATTGCCGGCCTGAGTAGTTATAATGGACTCGTTCATTATCATTTTCCTCCTCTTTTGCCCCGAGAGCGCGCGGGGGCTTTTGTAATTATCGCGCCGAGCCGGCTTGTTCTCTCTCTCTCTCTCTCTCTCTCTCTCTCTCTCTCTCTCTCTCTCTCTCTCTCTCTCTCTGCGCTTCTCTTTATACCTGGGCCAAAAAGGCTACGGCCCTTAAAGCGTATATGGTAATGAATGAATGCGGTTAGGAAATTTTAATCTTTCTTATTTTCGACGCGCACAGGGTAACGCGCGAGAGAGAATAAACGAGTGTTTCATTAATATTCTGTTGCCACGGGCCGCACTCTGTATATGCACGTTATAGAAAAACACTTTGACGCCGATCGCGATCGATCTAACCTCGTAAGCGCGATTTACGATTCACGCGCGTAACAATGAACTTACAGGTAGAGCCACAAATCAATCGAAAACTATCAAACTTTGCTCGGAAAAGAACGTCGTCTTTGGTGACAGGCAGCGCTCGATGTCCCGCGATAAAGTCGCTCTCCCTCTCGTCCAGCTCCCCTTCTCGCTCGGTAATAAGGGTTGGAATTTAATTCGTCGTTACCCACCGTAAACTCGCGTCTGCCGGCCAAGTGCGTGCGCGTCTTTGTGCCGCGAAAAAGATGCCGAGATTCAGATAAGTCCGTTTTGAATCCACGGAAGAATGGGAGGAAAATATTTGATCGACACCGAACCGCCAGACGAAGATACGGATCTCGGATTTCCGAAGGTATGTATACGCACACGTCAGTCGAGAGACACTTTTCTGCTTTGTAGGTTATGACGTTTACGAGTAAAAAGGGAGCGAAACCTGCGCGACGATACGAAACAAACTTTATTTTTCCAAGATCCTTTGCATAACTGTCGGTTATGCCAACTTTACCCTGCCCCCGTCCCCGCTCTACATGCCCCCCGCGTTATATTCTCTCGAGTCACGCTCCCGCGAAAGCCACACATCGTCGGGAAAGTCCCTGCGAGAAGCTCAAAAGGGACTGCACTTGAAATTCAATTCGCCGATGTCTGAAAATCGTCAAGCGCTCGAGAGGCCAGCGCCGGCCGAGGGGGGGGGGAACGTGAAGGAAAAAAAAGGGGCAGGGTCGCGCGCGCGTCATTGTCACACAAGCCGCTTACGAAAGCAGCCCAGGGTGTAGAGCGCTAGAGAGACAGGGGGAGGGGAGGGAGAGGCGAGTGTCTATGCGCGCACAATGCATTAAGTGCGCAATCACAGCCATCTCATCCGATACTATTTGCCCTCCGCGCCTCTCTCGCTCTAGCGCGGCTTTAACAAAGGACCCCCTCGGCCCGCCAGACGAGGGCGTAGGTGCGCGCGCGATCTGTTTCTCGTCCTTCTCAGCCGTATGTACCCCGCGG
Source organism: Anagyrus pseudococci (assembly GCA_030522585.1). NCBI lineage: Eukaryota > Metazoa > Arthropoda > Insecta > Hymenoptera > Encyrtidae > Anagyrus > Anagyrus pseudococci. The sequence goes on along the minus strand of JAPYYQ010001060.1, from coordinate 32,700 downwards.
GAAATCAAGACGCGCCTCCGTACACACTGTCGAGTGTCTCTTCTTTCTTTGCTCGCTTCTTTTATTATTTTAAAATGGCGTTTTGAGAGAGTAGACTTACCGTTGGGGAAGAGCTTGCGGAGCTTGAGGTAGCTCGTGGTGAGCCTGATGACGCTGGCCTTGTCGAGCTGGGAGGTGATGGCCGCCGGCAGGGGCAGGAGTTTGGCCAGCTCGCCGAACTCCTGGTTCTCCTTCTCACGACGGTTCTTCGCCGCGTCCCGGCTCTTGGCCTTCATGACTACCTCCGGCGGGCCGGCGCCCGCCAGCCCGCTTGTCGTGCTGCCGCTGTTCTTGTTGTTGCAATTGCTCGTGTTGTTGTTCGTTATGTTGTTGTTGCTCGTTGTCGTGTTGTTGTTGTTGTTGTGGCTCGGGTAGAAGTTCGGGTAGGTCTGGAGGTGCTGCAATTGCTGGATGACCTTTAGGTCGACCTGCTGAGGTTGCTGGTGTTGCTGGCTCAGCGTGAGCTGTTGATGATGCTGTTGCTGCTGCTGGTGCTGCGTCTGAGCGAGCTGCAAACTCTCGGCCGATGTGTCCGGTAATCGGCAATCTGAAAGTTTACAATAGTGGCGTTTTTTTATTTGCATTTTTTTTTCAATTGTTAGCATAATCATATTGAATTGTTTTTTAAACAATCGCATCGATACAACTTATTATGTATATATTTAAAATAATCAAAAGTTTCCTTCTTTGAGATTTTTATAAACAAATTTAGGCAAAACTGATGTTCATCCTTTGAAATTCATTCGCATAGCGATAAAGAGGGAAAAGAAAAGTAATAAAAAAAACGATAGGCGCGCAAGTGCGCCCCGGGGCGCTCGTCGTCAATACACACGTCTGGGCGTATAATAAATAACAACGGTCCGCGAGCAGCGTCACTATATGTATATAACGATCGCAATGGGCCTCGTTATATCGGCAGGAGCAGGCGCAAAAAGGGAGCAAAAGCCATCATTAAGAGGGCATAGCCAAGAAGAGAGCAACCTAACGACGTTTCCGCCCATCCGCGAAGCAGCGGCGCCAGCGCCAGCAGATCTCTAGAATGGAAATTCTCGTTTGAATAATGCATTTTTTTCTTCCGCCACTTTGGGCTTACGAATTCGTTGCCGAGAGAGAGACAAAGTGAGACGGAGAAAGCTTGATTCGCGCGAGATATCGTTCCGAGACTATACTGCTGCTTCTTTTTTTTCTCTCTTTCTCTCCTTTTCCCCGCCCACTTCTTGCCAAGCTCTCGATCTCCTCTGAATTTTGCATGGGACTGCTCGCTTTTGGAATAATACATCCAGATTTTAATTATTCCGTTGTTAAATTGATTTTAATGCAGATGAATAGTAAAGAAAAAGGATTATTGGTGGAAATTAAGTAGAAATAATTGTTTGGGAGTTATGCTAGGCAAAAATAGCGTGATTTATTATCGATAAAACAAATCCGTAGCGCAGTTAATTAAGAGGAAACGGAAGGCAAGCGATTTAAATCGACGCTGTATAGAGGGAATGGAAGGAGGAAGAGGAGGAATTACTCGGCTCGGAAGTTTTACGGTCGTGAATGTCGGAGGCGCCAGTGGAAGCCAATAAATCGAAGGAGCATCGGGGCTCGCGGCCAAAGCAAAATGGCGGTGTCGGCTCTGTCTACATGCTCGTATATACGTACATATACGGCGAACGCCCACGCCTGCGCGGAAGCTCCCGCTCGATTATATTGAGACTCGATTTCACCTTGACTTTTTCTTTTGCTTTGTTTATTCCTGATAAAATCTGACATTTTTCGGGGGAGAGGGACGCGATATCGCGCCCGATATACAAGGGAGGAAGTATCAAATCCTCGAAAGAAAAATAATAATAATGGTTTGTTATTTTTGGCCTCCTTTTATAATTCTCGTTTCGCCGCTGCTGGTCGTTTTGTGATTTCGCAAAAATTCAGATACACCAGCGATGTACATTCGACGCTTTGGCAGGTGTTTGGATTTTAGTAAGAAAACGAGAATGCGCAGTTTTTTTTTTAAAAAAGAAGCGAGTTATCACGTTTGGATGATTGTGCGCTTGGACGTGCTTTTTTTCGTAAATAACGCCGTGGCTGCGCGCACACGACTGCGTCGCTTGAGAAGACGATTTTCGGTATAGACGACGCGTTTAACAGCTGCTAATTTGATTTAGCGGGAAGCGCTTCTATTGACGTTGTCGTTTGAATTATCGATTGTTTGGTAACAATATTATAATTTGGCTATCGAGTTGGAAAGAAATTATAGTTTTCGATGTGAGTTTCGCGCTGTCGATGCGATTTTCTTTTTATCCGCTCACGTCGGGTTTGTACACTTGTGTTATTGTTCGATGTTTTTGTTTTAGTTTTAGTCCGACTCGTGATATGCCGTTGCCACTTGCTCGTCGCAGAGCAACCAGTGAAATCAATACTCAATGAAATTTAAAATTACAGAAATCAAAAGGTCTACGTTTGTTTTGCTGCCGATGTAAGGCCGTAAAGTCAAGCTGGAATTTATACGATTCTAATCTTATCGACGTATTTACATATAAAATATAAAATACGTAGCTGCTGAGCGATACGTCGATAAAGTTTTAATGGCGTTGTACAGATTAGTCGAAGGAATTTAAAAATAACAAACGGATCTAATCGTCCTTGTTAAAACAGTTGCGTTAAATAATTAGCGAGTTTATCGGAACGGATGATACACGTTACTTCTACAGCGCGAGTTTCAAATATTTCCAGCCGAAGTAATGAAATTCCGCGTTGGAAATATAATTTTTAAAAAGAGACGAAAAAAGAAAGAAATTTCCACCCAATCACTTCTATAGATATATCACACATGCCAAACTCGCTGGGCACAATCCTTATGTCCTACCTCGTTTGCGCTTCCTGTAACCGGTGAAAGCGGTCATCTTCTCCTCGTCACTGGCCTTTCCGGGATGCACCATGATGGTCGATTGTACGGTATAACTGCAGAACTTCATTTTCGCGACACACTCTTTAAACCTCCGGGACACTCTCCGCGTGATAAAGAAAGCTCGTTCAAAATAATCCTCGGATCACGGCTTTCATGTCCCCCAACGCGATCTACACTGGGCTCGTTCAGCTGATTCTCTCGATACTTGTATTTAAAATAAAATCAAGACAACGCAACGTGCTTGCCGTAGAGACTAGTGAGAGAGCGAGCACGGGGTAGATGTGAACTGTTCACTTCTGGCTTCACGACTATCAAAGTTCACTCCTGCTCGCCGGCATGATGCCTCCATTCCTCGATCCCATGCTCTCTCTCTCTCTTTCTCCCCTCTACCGCTGCCGCTGCTGCTTGCCTTTCGAGGGGCAGGACGACTCTGCGTGTGCGCTACCGCTCTTGCTCTACCTATGTCTCTACGAGGGAAGAGGCTGCCCACACCCTTATGAGATCTCTCTCTCCCCCCCCTCCCCCCCTCCTCCTCTAGGCTCCACCCGCTTGAGCCTCCGCACCAGACACGCAAAGCGGAGGGGGGGGGGGGGTACGCGGATATGTATATTGGTAGACTTTTCTCCCTTTTTTTTCTTTTTGACTTTGCTTGTCGTAGGGTTTGTTATGTTTTTTTTCGGCGAGTTTTATTTGTTTAATTTTTATTGGTATAGAATTTATTATTTAATTAACTCCAGGGGCAGATTAAAATTGTTGAATAAATTTATCAATGATTTGTTTGAAGAGTGAAGATACAAAAATATAGGCTTTTGTTATTGGTGTTTGGAAACTGTAAACGAACGTGTCTTTTTTTTCTTCATTCAAATGACTCATGATTATCGCCAATAATGTTTTTATATTAACCTATGTATTTGTTTTTATTACGTTAACTGTAAATAAGTGACTTATCTCTGGGCAAACTAAATTTTTGTTGCGAGTATTTTACGGCTTTTAACACGCAAACTTTTTGTATACACATTGCAAAAGTTAAAACATCGATTTTGAGAATAAAATGAAATTAAATTATTCCAATTCGCATTATACTTCTATATTCAATTATCCTCGGAAACTGACATTTAAAATCTAACTCTAATGCGGGCTATATTCAAAAATAAATAAACCATCAGCACAAAATCTTACGATTATCGTTAATTTTTCGTATCCTCCGACTTTCCAATCCCTCAATTTTCTTGTCTGCAAATCCTACGCGCAAATAATTTTTTCTAAAAACAAAATATGCGCCTGGAAAAAAACTGCAAAAATTCACGCAAGCCGAGAAAATGGCGAGTCGGAGAGAAGAGAAAGTAAAAAAAAACTAACCAGATCCTCGACCATTAAACTACGAAAAAGAAGATGGTGGTGGTGCGGCTTAGCGAGACGGAAGAATAAAAGAGAGCCGAGCGAGAAAAGAGCCTACGGTGGGGAAGAGTCTATTGTGCAGGCGCGACGAGACGGAAAATCACTCCTCTCTCCCTCTTACACGCAACACCAGCGTGGTGACACACACACCGAGAAAAAGAGAAAAGTCGCTACAACCACCTTGTACAGGGAGTAAAGAGAGGTGTAGTCGCGAGCGCGCGCGCACGAGGGAGGGCGGATTTCGTAAGGAGGCGTAGTGGTGGTTGGCCGGAGGGGGGTAATGGCGTGCGCCTTAGGTATTCAGCTGGGAAGTGGGTAAAGCCAAGGGTGTCAGGGGAAGGGGAGTAGCGGGGGGGGGGGGGGGGGGGGGGGGGGGCGGGGGGGGGGGGGGGGGGTACGCGGGGCCTGTGGGAACGTGCGAAATTGAAAAACGCTTTGGAAAAACCCGAAGGTGCGAGACGGCGTTTCACGAGCCTCGACACGCCGACTGCTGGTGGCTTCTTATTCTTCGACTCTCGGTCTTGTTTTTACTTGAATAACCCCGTAGGGGGTGCGTTAAGGGATCGATGGTTATTGCACGGGCCTTATGATGGGAAGATGCTCGGTGGAAAAGCCGAGGAGAATCTATAATTTGCTGCTTTCTCTCTCTCTCTCTCTCGCTTCTGACTCATCCCGTGATTTCCTCTCACCGACAACGTAACTTTATTTTTTTCACGGGATTGCTTTTTCAAAGTTACTTTGTTAATAAGTTGTAGGCAAAATTAACACGAGTCGAGCGGTTATACCCGTTTAATTTAGATAAGGCAAACAAAATCCCTTGTGAATGTGTAGAGGATGCAATTAATTAAAAAAAAACAATAGAAATTAATTTATTTAAAAACTAAGAAACGAATCGTAATAATTTATTGAAAAACTCGTAGACAACATCTCTATAAGAACGTGTAAAATATGAAGAAGCCAAGTTTTCAAAAGGAGCAGGAAAAAACGGGCATAAGTAGCCGCATTAATCGGATTTGGACTAACTTAAGTCAGGCTTATACAATTGAAATATCATTTAAAGTGGGAATTCCCGGGACCAGCAAGTGCAATATTTTGAAGAGAGCTCGGGCGAGGGACAGCGGCAAGCGGTGGCGTATCGTTTGCGGAAAAACCAGAAGTCTAATAAATACCCTTCTATCTCGAGGCACGTACGTCCTTTAAAGTGCCAATGGCCATGTGTTGGAGCGAGACGGAAACCCAAGTACCGATGCTTCAGGTACTTGGCATACGAGCCTTGGCTTACGCAGCCTTTCTCCCGTGCATATACCTGTATTACGAGCCCTGGCGAATTTTCGGCCAAGCTCGTAAATAACGTCGAAATTAGTATGAGAGGCCCTCTCTGATGAGGCTACGGTCAAAAAATAAATATAACAATAAATAAAGAACAATATATGCCGCATGTGCGCTTGACACGGCTTTAAAGCGGCAGAAGAAGTCGTAACGCCGCTGAATACGACGCGTTAAGTGCCGATTTGTATTTGGCACAATAAATAGGATTTCGGCTAAATCAACTGTTTAGCTCTGTCTAGCAACGAGTTTCGTTGCGAGAGCGGCTGTTTCTCTTTACAACGTTTTTAACGCGCTGCGTTGACGTTTATGAGTTTACAAAGGACTCCGAGGGAGAGGGGCTGTCTCTCGGTGTTATGAAATACGTTTGAAATCGACGATCGAAATATCGGTATTGAGGGGTGGCTGTGCCGAGGGCACATGGTAAATAAACAGGCATAATCTTGGGTTAACGCGCGGCCGAACGTACGAATCTCGCTCGAGCGCGCGCAAGCTCTTTTCGCACTCATATATAATTCCAAACTCATGTTTCACGAGAGCCGAAGCTATACACGTCCTTACACGGGCGCTCTCCTATATAACCCCCGCATCATTTGTTTTAATCTCTCGTTGGCGCGACAGGCAATATTTTTCGACGGCCAATGTCGTCAAACGGTGTTTCTCCGGTTATTATTTTATAATAGCAATCCTGTTTCGCACACGGCGCAGTTTATAGTAAAGACTCGTTTGCTATGCGTTCCAGATGGGTGACAACGAGTGAGAGGGAGAGAGAGAGAGAGCGTAACGAGACGACACATAACATAAAAATAAAGAATGGCTAAGAAGAGTTATCGAGATTATTCGTTGGACGTGGATAAGGTTAGTTGTAATTTGTAAGGTTCGTAGCATTTTTTTAAATTGATATTTTACGAAAGAAGAGTAAATTGGCGTTTGGTCGATCGAATATGAAAAATAGTGTAATCGATCCTAAAATTAAACGAACACCCACGAAACTCCGAGGGCTTTGTAGATGGTTACACTCCCATTTCTCGCACCTCCTCTCGCGTCGTGGACGCTGTATATATACACACAGCAAGAGATACGCGCCGAGAGAAAGAGCCCGTATATATCCAAAGGAGACTACAGGCCCCGTTGGAACACATGTTTCGTATTAGCCGAGGGGGGACACCTACCTGTATCCCCGGCTCTTACTCTCGCTCACTCTCTTTCGGGTCCGCACCTCCAAGGAGCTTTTCCTTCTTCCTCGGAGTTGAATTTCTCGGCGGGTTTATTGTTTCCCCGGGGCCGAACCTCCGCGCATATTGCCAGCACATGTTTCTCCTTCCCTCCCCCTACCTCGCCCCTCCTCGCTCGCTCTCTCTCTCTTGTTCTATCTGGCCTGGTCGCGTGTGCGTTAGCCAGACAGCTTGGCGCGCGGCGGGGAAAAAGTCAAGCTTCGTTAAACCTGCGTGACTCTCGCTCTTCGAGCTGCACTTGCTTGCCGGGAGACGAAGGAGGATGCGATTCAGGTGGCGCGAGGACTCGGCGAAACACGTGTTTCGGATTGACGAGAAGAGAGGAAGGGTTTATTGAGATGCTGCCAAAGTTTTTCACTTGAGCATTGGGGTTAAGGATTGAGTTTTTTTGAGTTCTTAATGGCGATTAGAATATTGTAGACAACGAAACATGGCAAAAATGTTGAATTTTTTAAAAAATTAATATAACTACGAATTTATAGTAATCCGTAAAATATGAGTCGAAATAAATTTCCAGGTATGTCCATTAGTTTCGAAAAACTAAATTATAAATATTGATTTGTATTTACGAAGAGATAGTACGGAGCGGGCGCAGGTCTAACTGCGAGGAGAGGCTCTTTCTCGAACACATGTTTCAGCTTTGCGTTTTGTTTCGAGGCCTAAGCAGATTTTGCTTCGTCTCGAAAATACCTGACCTTGTCGATTGGCAAGTGCAACATTTCCTCACACTTTTACATAGTATTATCATCTTATTTTTATTAACAATAATCTTTTGTTTTTCTTTCTTTTTTGTTTAAAAAACTGTGGTTATTGTATTTTTTCTTAAGAGCTTGCAATTGTTAGAAACAATACAAAAATGTCGCAGATATTAAATTTACACGTGAAAAGGTAGCTTGACAGCAATACATTTGCTTTTTAGCTATAATTTCGTGCTTTAAAAATTATCAATCTTTATCATTCAAATACAAATCCTAAAATTCCGCATATAACAAAAAAAAAGAAGAAACCAAGAACGAGAATCTCATAAAAATCCCACGTGAAAAATCGTAAAAGTCGACAAAAGCTCCCAAAAGGCCGACATAAAAATGCAAAAATTCAGCATTACAAGGCCTCGTCGTAGTAACTCCCTCATATTATTCAGCTCACGTAAGTCCCATTTTTTCTCTCCCTCCTCGGAAATAGGCGAAGAGGAAGGAAGAAAAAAAAATCACAGAGTCCACCCCAGCGGCGGTAAAAGGCTGGAAAGGCCTAGAAAACAATGTGAAATCGCATCGGAATGCGGGGGTATAAGAAAAATTCCGGTGGCCCAAGAAAATCCCCGGGCTCGTTTCGGCCAACACGCGCGCCCATGGCGCTTGGCGCGAGCGCAACGAGGCCGCAGCACGCGCGAAAAAGGCAGAATCGTGACTTCTGAATGAAGAACCTGTAACGATCGCCCCACGCAGGCTTCTGTCCCTCTTGTTACGACGTTCACACGCTAGCCGATTTTCGGAAAGTCTTATCTTTCTTTAACCCAAGGGGAGAGGGCAGCTTCGACTGCATTTCTTGGAAGAGCCTTTTTCCTCCAATAAGCTTTCTCCACGAAATCCTTCGTTTTTTAAACCTCGATCGCCAAAAATTGCTAAATAATCTGCGTATGTGCCTCCGCATTTCGCTGCTCTTCATTAAAGCATCTACCTGCCGGCGATGATGGGCGTAGCCAAAGGCACACCTTCCGCAGTCTTGTTTATCAAGGAGAGCAGTAGCTGTCACCTTTCACGATCGCCCCGGCGCGCATCTTCGCTTTTAGTTTTGCGAGAGTGCACGGGGAGGGAGGGAGGGGGGCAGGGTTGTTTGTCCGGCGACCCTCGAGATGCTACCAGAACGCTCGCCGCCTGTTTACTCAATCACGCGCCGCTGTTTTTCTACGGCTCATCCCCTCCCCCCGCGCGAATTTGAATTTTCCCCGGAATTTTCATAAACTTTCATTCTCCTCGACTCCCTTCTCTCTCTCTACTCTCTCGCTCTCTCTCTTTTTTTCTAGTTCTCACGATTTCCTCGAGCTAATTTATTGCCGGTACGATCAAACAGCCACCAGCTTATCGTTATAATTTCCAAGCTCGGGCAATCAGTGTGAGAGAAGAGTCATTCCTGTCTCGAATATAGCTTTGTCCTCCCCTCCGATATAAATAGCCTCCAATTAGCTTCGGCCAATACAATTCTAATATGTGCTCTACAAAGAGAGAGAGAGAGAGAGAGGGGAGTGGGAGTGCCTCGTAGAAATGTAGGTGAAGCGGCGGAAAAAAAGAGCGGTCCGATCAAGCCGCACGCGAATAGAGAGAAAGAGAGAGGGGCGAAGGACGTGTGCGGCTATAAGCCGAATTGGGGATGCGAGCTCGCGCGCGACGACGGGCGCATTCAGACGGTCACGAACTATAAAGCGACCAAAACGACGACTGATATAGCCCTGCTACAGCTCTGCCCCTCCCCCTCGCTCGCTACTTTTCGGTGCTTTTTGTTCGGCTTGCGACGAGGAGACATTTGGTGACCGGAAGTGTTTATCGCTAGGATTTGACATCGAGATGCAGCGAAGAAAGACTGCTCTTCAGATGTCGAATTTTTGTAATACAAAAACAACAACAATAATGATTGTTTGTGTGATTGAAAGTCGAACGATTGAATAACAATCCGCACAAAGTGTAATCTAATGATGGTATGAGAGTAGCCGTTGAAAGTCAAACGAAAAGTTTTTATATCAGTTTGGATTAGGCGTCTTGATGTCTCGTTACGAGACTTTGTTTGATCGCATGTTTGTACTATGACACTTATGCTCTATAAGTTGATATAATAAGAATATCATAGAGATGAAAGCGTTGCTAAGATTATCCAGATGACGATAATGAGAGAGAGATAGTATAACTCGCTTCCTTTATTAAATATCCCATGAGTAAGAGGATGATCGTGAGTGATGTAAGAAACTTTGTCTCTCTCGCCTGTCGAGCGATCTTCTACCGAGTAGTCATAAACGTATCGCTGACAACTCTCGTCTATCCAGCATGTATGACGAGTCGCGTTTAAACATCTTACAAAACTTATAGTTGTCGCCGACTAAAATCGGTCGTTATTTGATTATCCGATTTCTTTTGCACTGTATTAAAAAGTAAATAAAAAATAAAAAAAAACAAAGAAAAACAAGGTCCTTCTCAAACAATCAAACATCTCCTGCGAACATCGCGAGGCTCTCGCGCAACAGTCGGTCATATCTCAAGCGGAATCGGCTGCGTCTGTCTATAACGCAGCCCATTTCCATCTGCCGAATCTCGGGGATAGCCAAGCAACGAGTCTCGCGCGTTACATCTTTGTCCGTCTAAGGCAACGGAAAGATCAGCGCCCAATAACCCTGTGCCACGGATTCGCCGGCGCAGGACAGATGGGCCGGTCTCCGGCTGCTCCTCCGGGGTCATTAGCATAGGGAGCTCGCGCGTGACTTGGCATAGCCAGCCGAGTTTATAGCGCGTGCGTGTATGCGCCCGCTATGCTCTGACTTTTGTCTCGGCTACGACGACGACGCACCTTCGACTCGCTGCTATCTCGAGTGTCCGTTCTGCCTTGTATAATACGTAAGGGCAGACAAAGCTGTGCGGCATAACTGTTGGCTACTGTATGAGCGTTTATCGTGATTAATAATGTTGGCCGTGATCGTCCGTTTCTTTTTTCTCTTTCCCCGCGCATTGTATTGTCGATTTTTTCAGGCTCGAATTACAGCAGTCGTATACACGGGATATCGTGTAGTCTACCTTCGCTAAACGCGATAACGCCGGCGTAACGTTACGCCTGTACAACGCGCGTGTTATTGTTTGTCGCGATACGCCCAACATCTCGCTCGATAGGATAAACATAATTACATGTACACTTTGTAACAGTCAAGTCTTTTGTTTTAAAATCACATCGAACAAAAAAAAAAAAGGAAAATTATCCTGCTCGTCTCTTTTCTTTGAACGACGATCGCGCGAGCAGCGTTTAAAAAAGGAACCTCCAACGTCAGCAGACTCTCTCTCTTACGTACGTTGCAGTTTTTCACGGCTACCTTCCCGGTATACCAAGGCAGATAAGAAAGACAGAGAGAGAGAGAGAGAGAGAGAGAGGCCGCGCTAAAACAACTTGCCACGCGCGTAAAAAGTCGAAACGCGAGCCTCTCGGTAGCAGCTCATTGTCGAATATCCATCTCTCAATTTCCCCCATCCCCCCTTTGGCGAACTTACTCACCAGGCTGACCTTACGACCACTGCTCGTTGCACACACATCGAGTCCAGCCAAGAGATTTGTATTACTCGGTTGTGCTGTGACCCCATCCCCTTCTCCCTTTCTCTCCTTCTCCGCGTTATTCTCGGCGCGTAAAACTCGGGCTTATCGTTGCCGCTGACTCTGTTTCACCGTTGTTTCTCACTGCCGAGATATACACTGCGCTTTGTGCGCGACCAAGCTACTCTCCGTTATCGCTGGGTTCGATCTTTTTCTTTTTGCTTTATTTTTTTTTTTTTAAGGATTTCGAAAAAGAATATAGGAAGATTGAGGGCATCGTTGCTGTGCGTACGTCGATGGTGACGAATGTTGGGGAATTTTGGATTTCGTCTTTCTCCGTGGGTTTGCGCGAATAAAGCTCACACGTAGGCAGAGGACGCACGTACAATGGCATCTGTACGCTCGTTATGTACTTTTTTACTTGTCCGCTTGGTCTCCCTGGCAAAAGCTCCGGCACGTAGTTAATCCCGGGGAGCTTTCGCGCGATCGCGCAAGCTCGGCTAAACACCAACGACGTGTAGTATCGCGGACGGAGCGCATTAGGCCGTGTATGTCGCGTAAACGCCCAAGCGGGGCATTAATTCGACACGAAGCCGACGCAATAATCCTGGCGGTTAATCAGCAACGAGCAAAAGAAAAACGAAGCAGAAGAAAATGATGCAAAAAAAATACTACGTTTAAAGAGCGATTTGCCGTTAAATCAAGCGGAAGCTATGCAATAAACCGGCGAGCCTTATTCCGCGTCAACGCGCGCGCCGACCGGCAGACACATCCCGTCCTAACGACGAGGGTGTAAAAGACCAACTCGCTCGCTCTCTCTCTCTCGTCCTCTACGGGGAGAGTTGCGCGCAAGTCCCTTTTGGAGGAACTCTTCCCCCCGCGTTCTTAAAGGGGCGGACAAATAACAATTAGTATAACAGAGCCGAGGGAGGGATAGGGCATTGCCGTGGGGGCCGCCGAGCGGAGTATATATACCAAGGCGCACGGCCGACACGTGTCGGGGGGGCTTTTTCAACCACCCCAGACTCGGCTCTCCGGAGCTAGTCGACGAGATTCGAGGGAGGATGACGGCTCATGGCCGACGGCTCTCTCTCTCTACGTCGGGGCTTTTACCATGGGATTAGGACGCGTATTTCCGATGTGGACGATTGAGGACGAGGGAGAGAGAGGGCGTTTAGCTGAGATGCCGTTGGTTTTTCCAGATTTTTTTTATTTTGGTTAAAAGTATATACGGGGGGTTTTTATTGTATGGGGGAGTAATGTAAAAAATGTGGAAAAAGGTTGGCAATATCGGTTTTGTGCAGTTGCTGATATTTTCACTGCAGATCCCTAGGCACACTTTGGCTGTCATTATGACCGATCGTCTATAGCGAGAATACGCGCGGATTAAGGGTAGAGATTTTAAAACAGCGCGGCGTCATCGAGGAGCTGCAGTCGGAAGAACCGCCGCCGCCGAGATATTTCACCCAAGTAAATATTGACGGTGTCAAATAAAGCGAGAGGAAGAAGCTGCCTGTCGCAATCGATCAAACTTTCTCGCTCTCTCCCCGCGCAGTTTTGGCCAAATTTCTTAGGGCTTTTCACGGCTGAGCCGGAAGAATCGGGCACTAATGGAAAAATGAAAATCGGAGACTCGCTTATAGTTTTGTCAAATTGCAAATATTAATAAACTCTCAACGTGTGTAGCTTATGCCCAAAATTTCTTTTTCCTTCTTCGCAGCGTCGATTCGAGTCACTGACCCGGCGAGTCTCTTGTTGACAAGTATCTCGGTAAACATTGTCTCTCGTTACAAATATCCGTATTATACACACCCATTGCGTTACATCGAAGTCTTTGACCGTATTCTTATTGTTAAAGAAGAAAAAAAAAGAAGAGAAAAGAAATCGTAATAGGAAGCAGAGCGCGCCGAAGGAAAATATTTACGAGATGCGCGGATTGTATAAAAATAACGCGCTTACAAGCAGTTTTATCGTCTCGTCATTGCTTTCGCACAGTTCGACCCGTGCAACTCTATTATTTAAGTTCGAGCCAAACAAAAATATTTAAACTTTGTCGTTATTATTATTCATATTAGCAAATATCCGTCTCAAAAAAAAAAAAAAAAATCAAAAAATAAATCCGTGAACCAAAAAGATTTTTCGGTGTGATAAAGTGCGAGCAGGAGGGAGGGGGAGAGCGAGAGGATTACGTTGTTTTGACGCTCGAGGAATCTGGCGCGCTGCGGAGTTTTCGGGAGTAATTGAATGGAATAAGGATCGCTTGGGGACGTGTGGGGAGTCGCTCTCTCTCTCTTGACTACTTTACGGATTATTCAACAGGGCGTTAAATGGATGAAACGAGAGCTAGTCCGTCCGCCTTGATCTCAGACTCTCGTATCTACAACTCCCTTTTATTTCCTTATCATCGCATTGCATTTATATACGATATAACCACGAACGCTAATTTCCATCCGTTTATGTAAGTATTAAAAAAAACCAAGTTAAAATTGAAAAACTACCTCCATACCGAGAAACGAGAGCTTTTTCCACGTCCGCATACACTTCGTTGGCCACTTCTTGATTCTCGAAAGCAAACAGAGCTCGGTGCGTACAAAGCATTGCTCGCTCGTCAATCTTTCGAAAAATCCAAGTGCGTCGCGGACGGTGGAGAATTAACCGAGCGCGTTTGAATTCTCGGACTCGCTAAGGCCCTTGGCAATTTATTGGCCCCAGCCGCGATTCGGTTCGCCCGGTAAGCGTACAGCGGGCTTTTAACTCCCTCTCTCCCTTGGGTTCCCTTCGAGCGCTAAAGTGCAATGCCGTAAATAACGTGAACCTCGACGTTGGGAGGGAGAGCAAAAGTATACAAGCGGACGTTGTTGCGCAGGGAGAACCAACTCTCGGTTCAAATTTTTCCTTTGGAAATGCTGACCAGTTGGCGTATTATTATCCGGATAATAAAATGAAAAATTAAAATTTCATCAATTAAACACAGTCTGTTTACAAAATCGAGGAAGGGGACATTAACCCGAGAGCTGCCACGCGCATCCGCTTGAAATTCGCGCAATTCGCGGCCTTGAAGAGGCGGCTCTCGCTCTTTCGATAACAAGGATGTGAGCCCGCGCCGATCTCGCGCGCGTGCGGGAATATCATACCGCTGACGCTGCAACCTGTATACGTACACGGCGTGGAAGGAAGAACGGCGTACGAGAGACACTCTAACGGCACTGCATTTAATCTTTACTTTTTTTTAAAAAATATTAATAGTAACTCGTAGAATAAAAACTCTCTACAACCACACTCGATCCTCCCGAAAAAGTTGCTCGCTCCAAACGCACACGAGAGCACGAACATTCCCCGTCTGTCACTTACTCTTCATCCTGACCAGGATCCTCACCAGCATCCGCCTTTACTCTGCCAAATGCGTATATCACAAAACCAGCCGTGGCGAAGCTCCTCTCCTCGCGATTCTCGATATCCTCCAGCGGCTGGCAGCGATGCTCGTCTTCATCCACGCGAGCCTCTTGCCGAGCAGCGACATGCGCAGAGCCGAGCGTAGCCTCGGGAGGCCTGCCGCGGAAAAACTAAGGCTCGAGCGCGCGAGCCGGCCGATGTCACATCAGCCTCCTCCCCCTACTCTCCGTCGATGGAGGCTCGTCCCCGCGCCGGTTTTATTATATCCACCGCGAGATATACGTTGCACGCGTGAGGCACACGCGCTTTCGTTCCGAGAGAGAGAGAAGAGGGAGTTGACGTGTATGGATGCTCTCCCCCCTTCTCTCTCCGGAGATTTAATACTCGCGCGCCGACGGGACTCTCGCTTTTCGTCGGATCAGCGTTTTTGACGATTTGCCCCTTCCGTTGCTCTCCCCCTTACCTTTGGAGTACGCGCCTATACTATTTCTTTGGCCTCCCCGTATACTTTTCTTTGAAGCTTTAGAACTTTTTTTTAAACCACCGCTTCTATTTATTTAAAATGAATCCGCAAAATTAGAAATTTTTCAATCTCTTTTTACAATAAAATTTTTAAAAAGATAATTCGTTAACGAACTTATGATAAATCGGTCAAACCGACCTAGTATTATTCTTTCATTATCCCTTCATTTGTCCGTTGTAGGTCGGTTCGATGGGAAGACGTCAAATATAAATCGGTGTAACGTGGGAAGTGGCGGGGGGTTGAGGGGAAGTCGAGAGTTAAAGTCGAGCGACAAATTGGAATCGGACGACTGGTATACATTTGACGCGGCGAGCGACCGAGGGAAGTGTCGGATTTCGTGTTTCCACACATGTCCGAGCGATTATCGCCCTCTCTCCAACATAGTTCTCAAAGGCCAAGGAGAACCAGCTGGGAGGTGCCGGGACTACCAAGCGCGGTCTGCTCTCTCTGATGTCATCCGATGCTCTATGCGCCGCGCGAAAATCGGAAGTCGGACGTCAACTCCGATCGGACGTGCTGTTTATGGGAGATCGGATGGGATCGCTCGACTTTGGGTACTTGTCGGCGAGTTTGGTGAGATGCATTTTTACATTCTCGGTAATAACGTTGAAATTTTAAAAACAATTCGTTTGCTATTCAGGAGTTAAAAAGAAGGCTAAGTATAGTCGGAGCCCACGAAGTTTATGTCTCACCGAAGTTTACTGCAGCTGGACCCTCAGCGCAACAGCTTGTATACGGGGTTAAGCGCTTGTCGATCGTTGCACGCTGACATACCGATTCGCGCGTCGCGTTACGTCGCGGTAAAAAGCCGAGCTCTCTGTTTAGACTGCGTCTCTCACTCCGCTGCCCCCTGGGCCCAATAAATTTTGTAACTCGAGCGCGCGCCTTGCCCCGCCTCGTTTACTTTTGCATCAATGTAACTGTAATCGACTCTACACCGCTGAGCTTTGTTCGATTTCTTTTTTGCGGCGAGCTTAAAATTGCGTTAATGTCGGAATAAATAAAGTGTCGTTTAACACCCGTGTTTACGTTCGCTAAAGAAAATTTGTTTCGACCAAGAGAAAAAAAAACTGGACAACTTGAAAAAAAAAGAAGAAGAGAGATACTCGAAAAAAACTTCCGGGTACGGTATTTCCGGCGTGTATATACCGATTTGTACGTGGCAACTTTTCGGAAATTGCGACTTGTATTTCTAGAGCGATAAATTTCGCGAGCGCAGATTTCGGAAAGTCGAAGCGAGAGAGAGGAGGGGCGGGGGGGAGAGAAGCTGTTTACGCACGTGGCAGGATGTCGTAAGCGGAGCGGCGCGGCGACGATCGGCAGCGCGTGTTTGCAAAATTGCTATGGGCATTCGCGGCTATTATTAACCCGTATACAGTCGAGATGTCGGCGGCTCGGGCCGATTGTTAACAAACATCGCCCCTTCGCCTACAAGCCAATCGTCCCCCAGAAATACGAGCGAAGGGGGGACAAGGCTCGATCGTGCGCTACTTATATGCCGATTTTTTGGAAATCGCTTATACGGGAATAACAACAATAGGCTTTCAGGCCAAGGGTTATTGAGCTCGCTCGTCGATCCTTTCGACTCGACCCCGTTTACACTTTCGCGATAATAAGTCCGATTTATTTTGTCGTTTGGTCTACGACTCTTTCTTGAAAAATCTGAGAAAAATAAACGATGGAAGCTCGTTTCTTTTTATTTTTTTGCACAAAAATTAAAAATAACCGCCGCGCTTGAAATAAACACGGCTCCGAGTACACCGACATCAATGTCGATAGAAAAAATAAATAAAAAAGGTACAGATCGAGCTGTCCGGGAAATCGTGGAGGAGAGGGAAGGATGAGTTGAGAGAGAGGAGCAGCTGTTCTTCCTCATCGCGATCTGCCGGCGGGAGGACGAGCCAGGGCGGATCACGTTCGCCGACAAATGGCTTCAGGAAGCGACACGCCTACTTGCGGCTGCGACTTCATGTCCTTTTTCCCTGTACACATCGCGTCGTCGGAGTTGTGCTCGCGCACTCGCGTCATCCTGTTTGTTTCTCGTTTTTATTTTTTTTATTTTCGGTATTTTGAACCGTAATGAGTTATGGGTCTAATGCGCAGTGGGTGATTCTCAGGGTTATTGGCAGCCTTTTTTTGCTCGCGTCTGCTTATCGGAGCTTCGAGGCTTTTAATTTATAGACGCGACGAGGTTATTAGGAGAAATGATGTTGTATCTTTTTAGATATAGTATAACGAGTGTTAAAATCATTTGGTATAAATAGACATCATGATTTCTTTGGAGTTCCGAGTTTCATTTTTAACAACGACTTTCGCTTCTTCGACAAATACCCCGAAATTTATGTCAATTCACCCTTTTCCGTAAGCGCGACCGATTAAAATACACTCGATTTTTCCAAGCTCTCGTTAAAAATAGAGCCTCCTCCGGCAATAAAAACGAACGCGCTTCCCGGCCGGGCGTAAACAAACAAACAAGCGCGAGAGCAACCCTTTTGCTTGATAAACAGCTCGAAATAACACGTGAAAGTTCAGATCTACCTTCGTGAAGCTGCTCTCGCTTGCAAGTACGTGAGCGATAAATACCTTTGAGAAAACAATTTCTTCAGCTGTCGTTTTTCTCTTTCTCCCTCTTTTAAATCGTCGTTATCCGACTTGGTAGTGCTTACGCAAATTGAGTCACGTATACAAGGATCGGTTATTTTCTTTTTACGTAATTTTACCCCACAGCATTGGGTATTTCGCTAAAATACAAGCTACACCCGTCAGCCTTGGCAAGAACGTGATCTCAAGCGTGCGGACATTAGCAATGCGGATAAATCCGCAGGAAAGGGAAGCGAGGCAAAGGTATACACGGAAACACTCGATATGCGCCGGCAGGAAAAAGCGGTCTCGAGTTATCGTCCTTGAAAATAGACAACTCGTTAGAGGCGCCACAGGAGCGGAATATCCATCCTCTCTCTCTGGAGGGTGAACTCGAGGCTTGGTCGATCCCACGCGGAGGCGTTTAATATGCGGGTAGTAACCCTATCCTCCCTTCCCGCCGAGGAAACGAACAATCGGCCAGCATCGCGGCTCCCTCCCCGACATATCCTGAGATATACGATGACACACCTACGCGCTAACTCGCCTTACCTGCCGGACTACGTCCCATGCTAATTTTCTCGTGAGAAGGTTAATTGTCGATGTCGCGGCACAGCTGATGCGACACGTTTCTTTTCTTTACGTCGGCGTTTGTTGGAGAAGCCTTTTTTATTCCTAACGCTTGGGCAAAGGGCTGAGGAAAGACGAGATTGAGTTTGACAGTTGTGGGTGTGGTTTGGTGGAATTTTAATGCGCGCCCGGGGATGTAAGCCAGTCGAGCCTGTGTCTACTCGTGTATGAGGTTTGCTTTTTTTTCTCTTTCTCGTTGTTGTCGTGTTCGACACAGGTTATTGCTGAAAGATTACGAAGCGAAGCTACCGAGAGTTTAAATATATAACCGGCTAATCACTTTTGCAACAGGACGAAGTGTAATGTTTACGGAGCGACGTTTCTTATCTAATTAATACAATTCCAGGTACACGAGCCCGATAGCGTTATGTATATTTACGTAACGGCAAAATCGTATACGTTGCAGAGCCTGGCGATTGGACTGCCGGTACGATTTCGAACTCCGTTACGCAACGCTGTCCGAATTTTTTTAAAATTGATGTTTTTAACGCTCGGGGACCCCCTCGTCCGAGAAAATGAACGTCTTCAACTCGTACATCCAATAAACGTCAAACACAAATACATTAGTCAAATAAATATTAACGTGCCGAGATTTATCGACAGCTCGTAAATCTTTGAAAAAAAACCCTCCCTGTCGACCCTTGAATTCCAGTAATGTTTAAAAGCTGTCTCGCCGCACAGACTCTATAGTGTACCGTTATTCATTTTTTCCTTCGCCAGTTGCATTATTCTCGTTTTCGCTCAAAAGACTCTCTCTCTCTCTTTCTCGGTCTGCAGCGGAGATTAATTAGCAACGACACAGAAACATTTTATCTCGTTCGTGACCGAAGCTCGTAAAAATGTTAAAACAAAGATTGGCACCTCGGGGCTCCGTTCGCTCCTGCGATTAGCCGACAATTATCAGCTTGGCCCGTTATCGCCGTTGGAGCCTCGGGAAGCGAGGACTTTTCCGAGCCCGCCGCGAGAGGAATTCTTTTTATGTGCCGGCACGTTTGCGGCCATGTGTGCCGCTAAATACAGACGCCCCAACGAATTGATCCGTAGCTTTTGATACACGTTTTTTTTCTTCTTCTTGCGTTATTAAAGTTTCCGTAAGTTTTTGTTTTGCCGATACAACGAAGGTTACTCTTTTCCTGATTTCGCTCGCTGTAATATGCCGTAATGCGCTTTATATCCGACCAAAATATATGTACTGCAGGCTTATAGTATACGTGACAATGTCGAATTAACGACGTGCACGGCCCTCTCGAGCTTTTTTTTATTGCTCAACAATTGAAACATTATCAAATGAAAAATAAACAAATCGAACGAGCAACAAAATGTACATCGATTAATTTCAATGCGATTTACCTGCGTACTGGCCAATGTACCGTCGGCAATACGTAATCCTCGAGTTGAGTATCTCCGCGTCTCCCATGTAAAGCGTATTCCATATTTCAATCCATATCAGCAGTCGGCTCTTCCTCTCCTTCTTCCGCACACACCCCCAGCGTTTTCCCACCTTTTCGCGAGTACACACAACCGCGCACTGTGTGCATACGTACGTATGTATAAAAAAAAGAAAAAAAGGGTAAATTCAAAACATATCTTCCGCAGCTATATCCTGTATGTATCGACACGCGCGCCCTTTGCTTTGCAATTGTACTCCATATAAGCAGCCGAGCCCCACTATCCGCTAACCATCACCACACGCAGGCTCGCGTACATAAAGTCCTACACATGCATCCGTACTTTCTCCACAAACACTGTCACTCGAGCCACACCTTAATCGCACAGAACTCCCTTGCAAGCCCCCGTTTGTCTCTACACGTGGCCCGATTCAAACGCGCCTAGCTTTCACAACACTTGTACGGGCTAGTCCGGGCGAGGAGCCAGCAAAATGCCGAGGAAGCAAGGTAGAGCACAAGATGAGCGTAAGGTCGTCCGGCGGCGGTCGCGAGTCCTTGTGGTTTTGAGGGCAGCTGCGGGCGCACTGAGAGGGAAGCTCCGAGCGAGCCAGCGCAGCCCAGGACACACACGTATACACGCTCACACAGGGGGGGTTGCGAATCGCTATCGGGAGAGACGTGACCCGGGCTCGCGGACGCCGATCAGACGCTGCCTTCTCTCTCTGCGCCTCCCTTCCCCTCTCTCGCTCGCTCGCTATACCCTACCCCCGGGCACGCGCTGATCCCTCGCCCTCCGAGATTTCGTCGCCCCGGCGTTTTCTCGCTTTCTCTTTCTCCCTCGCGCCCGCGTACATAATACTCTCGCTTCCGCTCTGAACCCCCTCTACGCCCCCCCTCCCTCTACACGCACACGCGCCCATACGCAGGCGTTAGAGCTGCGTTTTTTTTTTCGATCGTCGCACGCCTTTTTCTCGCCTCCTGCCCCCCCTCGACGTTTTTTTTTCATCCCTACACGCCTCCCTCCATTTTTCTATCTCTCTTTCTCCGTCGTTGCAGACTCCGAGAGTTTTTACGCCGAGAGCTTTGTTTTTTCGATTACGCAATTAAATAAATAAATCAGGGGCAGAGACACTACTGTTTGCTTTATCCTCGCTGCTTGGAAATACCGCTGACCCGTTCTGTTTTAGATTTATGTTTTGTGTTTTTTTTTGTCCTGGCCGTAAGGGTTGCCGCGGAGCTTTTAGTGTTCTCTTTGTGCTTTGTTATGAGCTTGGATTTTATTAGGACGTTGAGATTTTTTTCCAAATAGCAACTCCGTACCAGAGACAATAATTCCAACGTCAATTAATCCATGAACTTAGGCTACAAGTTGGTGCTGAATAATATAGTGTCAAGTCGAGGTATCGAGACACGTTGCAAAACGACAAAGGAATCGAGGACATGGAAAGTGGAGTTCTGTCTGCGTCGGAGGAGGTGGTTTGTGCGGAATAACGCAATGAAACATATAGATTTACCTTTTTTCAACGTTTTTCTGGCCATAAACGTTGCTTGTCTTATCTTGGGCACGAAACAATAGTCATAATCATCCTTCGGCTCTCCGGCAAATGACGATAAACTGCTCGTGCCTGTGTATGTCGAACTATTTAGCGAGCACTCTCGAGCACAGGGTAAAACGTCTCTTTCCCCAGCATCTCTCTCGCATTGCCCGACAGTTTTACCGGCGAGTTACCAATTCGTCATCGTAATATCCCAATGCGCGGCATGTGAGCCCGACACACAAGGTAAACCAAGGAAAAGTAAAGAAAAGCAAGCCGACGATAATTTGCGAACGAACTTGTTTTTATACGTATCCTCGGCAAATGGACAAGCGCACGCGGAGCTGCTCTCTATCTCTCGGCCGGAGAGATAGAGTAGCGCATAACGTCTCGTAAGCGCATCTCGCAGCAGCCAAAGACCATCCAGCAGCTTCAGCCGCGAGAACAAGCCTAATATCCCGCCGGCCGAGACACGTCTATGGCGAGTGCGAGAGAGAGAGAGAGAGAGAGAGAGAGAGAGAGAGAGAGAAAGCGGGAGGGGGCCAGCCAGGCGATCGATGAGGCGAAAACGCGCAAGACGACATCGCCTCTCTCCCTCTGGCTTCAAGCCGAACGACGCGACTGCGCGGCCGCCGCTGCGCCCACCCACCGCGATCTATACAACCCCCTCCCCCCGTTCCAGACTCGAGGAGTAGCAGCGGCAGCAGCAACCCTTGACTCGCACGCCGCTTTTCTTAATCAGCCGCGCGTGAATGAGAAGATACGCGCGCGTGTCTTGCCTTACCTCGACAATATAAGAGAGAGACTTACGCTTCTTGCGCCAGTAGTACATTCTTTTTCCGCGTCTTCTTCTCATTCTCTCTTGTTATTTTCTCTTTCTGTTTCGCGCGAAAAGAGGCTACTTTACCTTACGCCTTACTCTAGGGCGTGACTTCATTCGCGTACTCGCTCCGCGGCTTCTTTCAGACCTGCATACACACTCGTACGGCAGACCAGCGTCTTGCGTACTCGCTTTTTCTCTCCATCTCTCCTTTCATCTCTCTCTTTGCGTATACACCTCGAGCTGCGTGCTTTTTCGTTCAATGGAGCCCTGGGAAAGAATGAACAAGTCACGCTTGGGCACGCTGCCGCGCGAGATACGAGGCTAGACTTGCTGTGGAAAAGCCGAAGGGCTTCGTCGATAAATTCACGCTTGTTTATTTTTTTATTAATTAACCGTCTCCTTATGTTCTCTGGCGTACTTTGTATTTTTTCTTTTTTTTGCGCGTGTGTGTGCTAAACGCTCTGTTTTGCCATTGTTCATAATCAGCGTTCGGCAGTTTTATGCAACGATCAAGCAGAATGACAACAAAGACCATCATGAAAATGGAAAAAGAATCCGCTTGCAAGCGCTTTCGTCGCGTCGGCTCTGCGCCTCCCCAAAATGTCCTTCGATCACTGGCTGTCAATCATACTCCGTCTCTCGCGCTAATAACGATCGTCATTTAACGATCATCAATCCATAAGCGCCAAAGTTAACCGCCAACATCAAACTCCCTCTTTCCATTGACATATCCACGATGGAAACGGCGGAGTCTCTGAAGTTGGCGAATTCCGGAGCCGCGCGCAACAGCAGCAGCATAGCGTCTGGCGCGCGTGATTTTCGCCGGCGCGAGACTCCCCCTCCACCGGGCGAGATAACGCCTATTCGTCCCGGGCGACCATTGGTTCGAGGACAGGCCGAGCTTACCCCCACTTGGGCGCGTCTGGGACCACGCCTTCTCGGAAATGCGCGACCCCTACCCATCGCCGGCCCGACCAGAGCACCATTTTAACCTACACCCCCCTTTTTACGGAACAGCCGGTTTGTCTCGTCCCGTCCTTCTTCCTCTCTTTCTCTCTCTCACTTTATCTCTCTCTGCCTCTGTCTCGTGTTCTAGCGCACTTTTGTGTATGTATACCTACACTCTCCCCCTCGCCCGACTGCTTTCTGCAAAACTGCGTTTTTGTTTGTACTGTTAATGTTTTTTTTTTTTATATTCCTTTTTCATTTGATTTTTTCCCTTCTTTTTCCCTTTATCTTTATTCGGCCTTTTGGATCTCGCGATTGAATTTTATTTTTACACTTTTTAAATCTGCGCATTTCAACATTCGACGCTTCTCTTTTCAAATTGTCCGAAACGATTACGACGATTGGTTAGTTAAAGCAATTTCGTTATTTTTTTATCAAGCGTCACATGCCAAGCGCTTACCGCGAAAATCCCTGTAACGAAGAAAAAAAAGAATAACTTGAAACTCAAGCCTTTCGCGTCCGCTGCTCCATACGGTCTCCCGTCCCCTTCAGCATTTTTAGATTACACCAATCCACTTTTCGCCTTTGCCCTATCGTCGATGAGGAGGCGGCCCTTTACCCAAGCCCGACGACGCTTCCGTCGATATTCCTTTCCTATTTTTATTTGTACACTCGTTCATCTTCCTCCGGCTTATTTCGTTCGAGCCGCTTCTGTGCGCCTTTTTGCCTCCTGCTTTATGTACATTTTTTACGGACCAAGAGAGGCCCACCGAGGATTTCGTCGTCGTTTCTCTCCCCCTCGACGTCTATCCTCTTACGCAGCATCGTC
This sequence comes from Anagyrus pseudococci, assembly GCA_030522585.1. NCBI lineage: Eukaryota > Metazoa > Arthropoda > Insecta > Hymenoptera > Encyrtidae > Anagyrus > Anagyrus pseudococci. The sequence goes on along the minus strand of JAPYYQ010001060.1, from coordinate 8,879 downwards.
CCCCTTCGCATTTCCGACCCCTTCGTTTATCCCCCGTCCGCCTATACGCCGAGCGCTTCGATATTTTTTTTAGCGAACCAGTTGGATTTCCCTCCGAATGCCTTGTTTTTCCACGAATATAAATATACGCTTTTTATTTTCAAGTTGAAGATTATTAAAAATGGTTTTTCTTTCTATTTTGGCAAACTTTTGAGTTTGCAACGGCGGATATACGTAGTTTTAAGAAGATAAATATTGGTTATATACTGTTCGGAAAAATTGAGTACAATATAGTTTTTTTGTTTGTCGAGATAAACGAACTAAAGGCATTTAGCGTATACAAAATGTCGATCAAATTTACAAAAACTTCCAACCTCTGTAGCCCCATCCAGGTACGTATGTAAAAACCAACCGAGCGTGCAGTTTGCATTTAGCGAGCGAACCCTTCCTCCTCCACACAGGCACACGTAACAAGCAGAACTCATGGACAATTCTTTTTTTGGATTCTTCCTCCCAAGTAGCGAGACTAAAAGCAAGAGATAGAGAGAAGGAGAGAGAGGAGGGTTGGTCGCGCGAGAGAAGCCCCCTCGGCTTATATCTCGGCCGCTCAAATTATCCACACCTCTTTCTCTCGGCGGCACGGTCGCCGCGCCCAGCTCACGGTCCCTTTTTACATCCGCGCGCTCCTCTCATTATTTTTTCGCCTCTCGGCCTGAGCCTCCGCCTCCCCCCACCAGCCACTCGCTCAATGCTCATTCACCTTATCTCCTGCTCTTTCTTCTTCTCTCCTCGCTTTCGCCTCTTTTTCGCTCCACTTTCGTTATAAAGCCTGGTGGTAGTCTCCGCGGATTCTCAACCCCCATCAGCCGCACTACACACTCGCCATTCATTAAAAACCTTCCGGTGTGCATTTTTATTTTTTTCTTTGCTCTGGAAATAAGAAAAAAAGAAACGAACAATTTAATCGATCGTCTCGAGTGTGCCTTCGCAGCGGCGTCTCATAACTCGTGCGCGCGATCCGTTTACAACGATGTGGGAGGGCTGAAAGTCACAAGGACTCGAGAGTTGATCGTGAACGAGAGGGGATACACGCCCGAGTGAGAGGCTTCCGTTATCCCATGCCCGGAAGGACACGCGCCGTAAAGAATATACCGGCGTCTTGACGCCTCTTCGCTCCTTTGACGATGGTACATGCCACACACGTTTCATTGGCCCGCTTGATTCTATAGCTCTCGAGTATTGGATCCGAACTGTACGAGTTTCATGCTTTTCGTACTCATTTATTTATATAATTTTTAGTCATAGAATTGTAATAATAGAATTATTACAAAATATTAATAATTATTTAATTTTTCTTAAGAAACAAAAAAAAAAAAAAAAGAAACAACAATGCGACCAATTACCAAGGTGTCGATTCGAATTGTGTACTGCTAATCGAAAACATAAGACGGAGGATGACGACAGGTAGAACACAGCGTCTCGAGAATCACCGCAAAGAAAAGGATGAGGACAAGTGCCGCGCAGCAGGTCCTCACGGAGCCCGAAGCGTTGGCGTGGGAAAACCTCGGGAGCTTTTATTGCACTTGTCGCGCTGGATAGCTGGCGGAGGAGGGGGGGGGCAGGTAGAGATGCTCGGGAAAGCGCGAAAATGAACTCTCGCCTTTCCCACGCGCTGCTGCTTAAAATGCCCCGTCTACCTGGGCCCGAGTACGCCCTTTAAAAGCTGCACGCGCGAACTTTCGCTCCCGAGAGAGAGAGAGAGGAGTGGAGAGGGGGAAGAGTCTCCGCGGGGCAATTAGGAAAAGGCACGGCTGGGCAAGGCGTAGCAAGGACGCGTAGCACGGGCGTAAGGAAGGAAGAAAGAGGATTTTATTGTCTTGCGAGACACCGATAGCCGTGAGAGCGAGCGGCAAGTGCGGTTCGCACTTGCTTCTATACTCGGCCTCGCTACGAAGCTCCGCCCTTTTCGGAGAGCTTTCAAGCTGCGAGGCTCGCCGGCCCGAAAAACCTGCGCGCTTCTGATTTGTTCTCTGCTGTAATTTCACTTTGCGACCGGTAGGGATTTATTGTCGTTGTTGGTGCTATTCGTGCTGTAACTTCAGATGGTAACTCGTTAATATCGTTCCGATCGAATGGATGTCGGTAGAACAGATGCTCGTTTATAATACGAACGCCCAAAAATTTTTATTGATTTAAAAAAAAAAAAAAAATTCTTAGAAAATCAAGCATATCGCAAGTTAGTAAAGTCATTAAGATTCCAACTGTTGTTATTAAGATTACAATTGAAGAACAATATATTGGTTGGTCGTACATGTTATTACAGAATCACCTCGTGCTCGATCTTACAAACGAAAGGTAGTGGCGAGTCGCATGACACGGCAATCATACCATTATTGCTATTTAATGCGCCACAGTATTGTGAACGCGATTGATTTGACCAATGAACGTACTCAGTATCGGTTAGCAGAACGTCGGTAACTGTAACCCAATTGTTACTGTGAGTTGGGTCATGAATACCCATCCATACTCTAGCGATGTCTTTTGGATCCATAATATCAAACACAAGAGAAACTTCCTCAGCCAAGCTACGAAGAATGAACAAGTGTCCTGTAATGACAAAGTCAAATGATTTTCTTCTTCTTTCTTTTTCTTTTTAATTAATGTCATTACTATTGTTGCAGCAATTCATGTATTACCTCCTTCTTCAACGCATGTTACCCTAGCACTAGCCCAACGCATGGGTTGTTGGAATAACTTGTAATATGCTCCAGGGCTATCACTTGAATTCTGAAATATACGATAATCCTCTGGTACTTCGGGAGGAGGATTATTTACCAAAATGTAATAATTGTTGATGTATTGGTTAAAATCAGGAAGGGGATTCCTGGTTGTCGCTGCCGTAGCATTTGGTAATAAGTTAAATTCATTAGTTTGTCTGTAATATAGAATTTACTTTCTTTCACAATAATTTACCTCTTGAACGCGGTGTTGTAGCCAGCGCCGTGGTGCTCCTTCCACTGCTAGCACGTATCGTTGTAGCTGTTTTTAATAAGTTAAATTTATTGGTTTACCCAAAACATAGAATTTGTTTTTTTTTTAATCAATAAATTATACGTATTTGATTCTGCTGCGTATTCTGAGGCCCCGCCGAAATGGACACAACTTGTAGAGCCAGTATTAAAGTAGCGATAGATAAAAACTTCATTTTCAATATTGTATCTCACTTTTTCACCAGATTTCAGTGCATTGAAAACTAGTTTACAGTTCCAAGATGAGTTGATGTGGCACACTGTTTTGGTTTTTATAAGCACACGTAACAATTACTTGTTGAGCACAAAAGCTGCGATAAGCTTTTATTATACACGATTTAAGGCAGAATTTCAAGCAAAGTGTGCAAGGTCATTTTAGAAAATGCAAGTATCACGAATGTCGACAATTTTTTTTTCTTACTTTTCAATAACTATTCAATATTTACTGTTTGCAAGGTTTTTTTTTACTGCGTATGTATACTTTTTATTTATCTTTGGGAAAAATTAGCAAAATAGATAAGTAGCTGGAATCAAAGTATGCTGAAACTTATTTTTTACTTTTTTTTACTTTCCAAATCTATATTATTCCGATAATATTTAAATGTTATCGGTTAAATTAATTTTTTATTGACTGGAAGTCGGTAATGCAGAAATTTTCTTTCGATAAATACGAAAACGGATCGGATAACGGAAAACCAATACATATAGTAAACCTAGTTTGTTTTCAAATGAAAAAACGGTAAAAATTAAGCGACTACTATAGAAATTTTGTACGCGTCAAGTTAAATATATAATAATTACTTTAACTTGAAAGTTGAATAATCAAGTTTGGTATTTACATGTTAATTTTCATTCATAAAATAAAGGGATAAATATTTTTTCTAACCTAAAAGAGTGTTAACTTTTATTTAAACATTTCATTCAATTTTAAAATGACAGATAAACAAAGAGTTTTACTTTGTGGAGACGTTGAAGGTCGTTTTAAACTACTTTTTTCAAAAGTAGAAGCTATCAATACAAAAAGTGGACCGTTTGATTTCCTATTCTGCGTAGGAAATTTCTTTGGCAAAAACAATTCAGAATTAGAACCTTATAAAAGTGGCACTAAGAATGTAGCTATTCCTACATATATTATTGGTCCTAATGATGAAGAAAGTATAAAACATTATGCAGATTTAACTAATGGTGAGATATGTACAAATCTTACTTATTTAGGTAAACATGGACTTTATACATCTAGCTCTGGTCTTAAAATTGCTTACCTCAGTGGAGTTGAAAAGGGTTTGGATGTTCCACAAGAATGTTCGTTTAATGAAAATGACGTGACTGCTTTGAAGAATTCATGTTACAAAGGTTGTCCTAGTTTTCGTGGGGTAGATATATTGTTAACATCTCAGTGGCCTGAAGGAATAACCAATTTGGATATCAGTAAACCTAATTTTGAATATAAAGGATCAAAACTGTTGTCTTGGCTAGCTACTCATATCAAACCAAGGTATCATGCTTGTGGACTTGAAAATATTCATTATGAAAGGCCACCCTATAGGTAAATTAATTTTTCTTGTTACATAAACTTTTTAATTATGTTATTATTAAAAATATTTATATTTTAATTCTTTGTCAGGAATCAAAATGAAAGTCAAGATGGAATTGACATTGCAACAAGATTTATTGCACTGGCTAAAGTAGGTAATCGTGATAAAAAGAAATGGCTTTATGCTTTGAATTTGACACCAGTAGACAAAACAAGAATGTCTGAATTAATTATGAGAACAACTGATGAAACTCAAAGTCCATATCCATCATCTATGTTGCATAGTAATCCAAGCAAAAAAACAGAAGAGAAAGCTCAATACTTCTATGATTTAGAATCTAGAGATGATAAGAAAAAAGTTAAAAGAGCTAAAATGGAATTTGATCAAAATAAGTGCTGGTTTTGTTTATCAAGTCAAGATGCTTCCAAACATCTTGTCATTTCTGTTGGCAAAGAGATTTATTTGGCTCTAGCAAAAGGTGGAGTTGTAGATGATCATTTTCTAATCACACCTGTAACACATTACCAAAGCTTATCCATTTTGCCAGATAATGTTAAAGAAGAATTAAGACTTTACAAGGTATTTATTTCTCATTCTCTATTTTATTTTTGTAATAAGACATTTCTAAATACATATTAAATTTATCAATAGGAAGCTATTAAAAAGTATTGTGCTGTTAATGATCGAGTACCAGTATTCTTTGAAAGAAATTTTAAAACTTCTCACTGTCAACTTCAAGCAGTTCCTATTCATAAAAATCAAGCTCCAGCTTTGAAAGAAACATTTCAGGTAAAGAGGATTATTTTCTACTCCTTTTGAATTTACTTTTTTATTAGTTGCATGTAACAAATGAAATGCTTATAATTACTTTTAATTTTTAGGAGATAGCTGGTATTTATCATATAACATTAAAAGAACTTAATGAAGATCTACATGAAGCTGCACCACCAGGAGCACCATATTTTTATACAGAATTTCCAGATGGAGCAAGATTATTTTATAGAATAAAAAAAGATTTTCCATTACAATTTGGCAGAGAAGTTGTTTGTTCTGATCGCATATTAGATGTTCCAGATAGATTTGATTGGAAGGATTGCCAATTGAGTACAGAAAAAGAGTATGTGTTGGCTCAGAATATCAAGACTAAATTTGAACCATTTGACGTAAAATTATAAACAAATTTTTAAAGAAAAAGTAAAAAATTTTAAAGATTAATAGAATTCTATTGTAAAAATGTTTTCCACTTGTACATAGTCTTTTTCTTTTATAAAGTTTTCTCAAAAGAATTTTGTAAATACAAAAAAGTGTAGTTGTTAAATAAATTTATCTTAAAAATTACGATTTTTGTATAATTTATTCATAATTACAATATTTTTACTAAAAATTAAGCAACATTCATTGTTCATACATTGTATGTATTTTGTACAAATTGTAAAAAAATGTAAACAACTGTCACAAAGTACACAGAGTGCAAATTATGAGTATTACATTATGGCATTTTTTTTATTAATAATTTCTTTTTTCACAGCATGATTAAACTTGAGTGCTTTTTAATTGACATTTTAGTTCATGTTGTTCTGGAGTCATAAGTGGATCTAATCCAGTAGCTTTCATTTGTAATGCAATATCAAAAAGATAATCAAAACATTCAGTCCTGTAAAAGAATGTTTTTTTTTTAAATATTAATTTTTCTCATAAATCGTTGTAAAAATAAATAAAGTAATTAAAATAACAAATAATTACTTACATTGTTTTAGCTTGTTGCCATGAATCTCCCCAGACATAGATTCCATGCCTGCGGACAAGAACTGCACAAGTTTCAGGATAATCTTTTATAATTTCAGCCATGCGGTCTTTTAAATCTTCCTCAAAAGGTGTATTTTCTATAATAGGAACTACTAATTCTTCATCATATCTGTAAGCTCTGTTTAATTGCTGATTGCGAATACCCTTAATCATTTCAAGATGCGTACAGCGGAATTCTTTTCCAGGCCAAAGAAGAGTTACCATGACAGCAAATTTGGAATGAGTATGGATAACAGCTCCAGCATTTCTGGCCGTGTAAGCACACATAAACAATGGTGTGCATTGAGATTTTTTCAATTTTTTCTCTGGAGGAGGTAATTCCAAGTCTTTTCCTTCAATATCCTGAACAAACATTTCACTCGGTAGAATTCTTTCTTTTTGCACTCCAGAAGGTGCAATGAATATTTTATCTCTGAAATACATTTAACACATCAGACACATTATTTGTCTATGTTTTTTTATAAAAATAGTGTAAAAGTTAATTATTACTCATGCTTGATAGAAATACCACCACCAGTTCCAGTGACCCATCCAAGGTCATAAAACTGTCTGCAAAGCTCAGGAATCAAATTTCTTGGGTGCTCCTGAGAACAATTAAAACAACGGCCGGTAATAATCGATGCGAAAACGTTTAAAATGTAAAATTGTAAATATTAGTTTTAGTAAAAAAGAAAAAAAAGGAAAATTAATTAATATCTACCTTATCATAATTTTTGTCATAGAATTCCATTCTTCTTAATTTCGGCTGTTTCGAACACTCGAAAGTTGAATTGATAAATTTATTGACGAAATCGCAGCACTTGTAGTCTGTCGTAATATTTACCTGTTGATTAAAAAAAAGCGAGCGCTATTCAATAAATAAATGATTATTTAAATTTTTGGCAATAAAAAGAGCAATAGAATACCGTTAGTATCGCGAATTTATTCGCTGAATTGCGAGAGCGAGGTGTGACAGAGTACTACCACTTGCTGGCTAAGCTAAAACACATACGTCGGCTGCGCGTTTGTTCCGTGTGCATCAGTTTTCTTATCAGACCTCAGACCTCCCTGCGCATTCCATACCAGCACCGCACTTGTATGCTTTGCGGTTAATCGTAAGCTCAGCGCAACCACATTTGATTATTGTGATAATTTTCGTTTTTTAATAAAAGCTATAAATTTTCTTCTCAAAGTTTTATTTTAATTAAACTATGTAGTACATTATGGATTTTGTTTTGAAGAAAAATTCAACGAACAAGGCAGATGACAGCGTTATCGCAATGTAATTTTTGCAGAATTTGAACAAAGTTATGAATTTAATTGACCTGAAATTTTCCAGATCATTTTGTTCATTGGATTATTGATTTTTAATGGAAATTCTTTAGTTATCTCGTTAAATCTGCAGAAGCATTTTTTTTTACGTAACACAATAACCAAGAAATATTCGTAATAACACTTGGTAATTTGTTTTCTCGGAAATATAAAGATAAACTTAAATGATAAACTTAATCGAAGATGTAACATGTATTAAATATATTATCCCGAACGGAAAAGAAATAGGGCTGTAATAAGGCCCACGCATGGACCTTGCTCACTAAGCCAGGGGCCTCATTCCAGCCCTATTTCTTTTCTGTTCGGGATGTCAAGTATGATACTCGACATTGCGCGTAAGTAACTCCGCGTAGAAAATTTGAAGCAGTAAAAGTAAGCAAGGTTAGGTAACTGGTGGGACAAGCACACACAAATTAGTTGAATCTTGGATGACAGAAGAGAGAAAAGAGTAAGGATAACAAAAATGGCGAGGTTAATGGAAGAGCAAAATTTGATGGAGATGAACGACGATAAGGAAATGATGTGAGTACTCAATTTTTACAATTTGTGTTTGTACGTATAATATTTGACTACTGTGAGCATCCTTTACTTGATGTCATTACAAATTTTAAATAGAACACAAATACACTTGATTTGTCATACTTTTGTAACAAATTTGTATCGCTATTAATTTATAATGTTATCTAGATACTTTGCTCTTTTTACCTAACTTGAGTCTTTTTCATGATTACAGGTATGATCAAGATTCTTATAATTGGGTTGATGTCACAGGAGAGTTTTTTGAGGCTATCACTGGTGAGTTTAATGTTGATAATTTATTAGAATAGTTAATTACCATCTATTGGTACATTTGCAATAACAGATAAAAGTTTTTTTGTTTGATAAATTGTTTAAATATTTTTTTGTACATATTTAGAATTGGAATTGGGAGAACTTTTGCACGATGAATTGTTTGGCCTTTTCGATGCGATGTCAGCTATAGAAATGATGGATCCAAAAATGGATGCTGGTATGTTGTGTAACAGAGGCAGCAATAAGCCATATACATTTTCACAAGCAGCTATGACAGGAGTTATTAAATTGGATGGTCTTACATCTGCGGAGATCATTGGCATCATTGATTCAACATACGCTTGTATTGTTTCCTGGTTGGAAGGTCACAGCTTAGCACAGACAGTTTTTACTAATTTATATCTGCATCAGCCAGATCAAATTGTTG
>JAPYYQ010001059.1:0-42063 GCA_030522585.1 Anagyrus pseudococci | reverse complement strand
ACGTCATAAGACAAGTATATACTTTCGTTATTATAAATTATAGTAATTTTTGCTAGAATTAAAATAATTTTTACTGAGCGATTTTTCTCAGTGTAGTAATATAGATTTTAATTTTATTAAGATAGATATCAGATTTTATTTCATGAAAGTTGTTTTTACTGATATAAAAGAACCTGACAATCTTATCGAATAAAATACGTTATTCTGCAATAAGTGCACTTACAGCGGAAATGGCTGCAGTTTTTTTTTCATTCTTGTGTCATAAAGTAATACAGCATAGCATTTACTATCATTTATTGTTAGTAATCCTTTTTCAAGGTATCTGCGTACAGATAAAAATTAGATAAAATAACTTAGAAGAAACTTTACAAAATTTCGGGGTACGAAAGACCCCAGTATTTTTCTGCGTAAAACTACTTTATTAATATTTTTTTATTAAATTGATCTATTTTGATTTTGATCTATTAAGCTATACTTAATCACTAGTGTTCTAGATAAAATAAATATTTTCCTGTAGGGTAAAAATCGGGGGAATATGCCACAGTTAACTTTGAAGGCAGGGAGTTCAGAGATTTTTACATATTTAAAAACAAAAAAAAATATGAGTAGGTCAATAATTACATATATTTTAATAATCTTCAAGCCCAGTGTTGATATTGTACATATTTTTTTTCAAATAAAAATACCAAGTACTTAAAATTTTCTTCCCAAAAAATTTGTTGAAAAATATGCCATTCAATATTTCATAGAGCTCTAAACCCTATTTAATCGAGTTTGAGGTGTTTTTATAAATACAGGTGTTTATATTACTACAAGATTAACTGTTCAAACAGTTTTTAAATTTATATTTTTTAAAAAAATAAGATATGCGTTCGTAGCTACGGCCTGTTTTTGAGTCTTATTTGAGTAGATTCACACTAATTTATAAGTTGACTGAGTTACAGGCGTCAACAATATTGTATAATATGAAATTCGAACAAGTGGCATATTTCCCAACATGGCGTATTGCCCCGACTTACCCTATATCGACAGCAATAATATAATGATTATTGCCTCGTTGGAAATCTAATTATTTTATGGTACCTACATTAAAGATTCTAACTCGGGAACATTTTTCAAAGGATTTTCCCAATTAATCATAGCTGTCATGTTAACGTATTCTATTCTCCATTTTTGAGTCAATGACGCGCTGTTACAGTCGTTCAAATAAACTTTTTTCTCAACTGCATTTATATCGGCACATTTAGAGTCATGTACGAGCCATTGGTTTTTAACGTCATACCGCCACAATTGGTGACCTCGCTCACCGTGGCATGGATACAATTTGACAGGTGCTTTTTCGACTTTTGAATTATAAATGTCAAAACATGTTCCTTTATCTTTGATACGAATGTCTTTGCGCCATGATAAATGAAAGACTTGATGTCCCTTAATACTGGAATTGTCCTTTTGGCACACATTCACCACTACATCTTCATACGATCCTCCTTCTTTGGCATCCAAACAAAGACTGAGTTCTCCAACATTTCTTATTTCGCCTCGTGCAAAATCACTCGGTTCGATAGGCGGGTAATAATCGAAAACATCCTGTGCAACATTATGCATGAACCATTTAAATGGCTTACATTTTAATTTTTCTCTTAGCTTTTTCTGATCGCTTAAATCGCCAGGATCAATGTTACGTAAATTTGGATATGTTCGATAAACATACTCGCCATACTCATCCAGCCAAACAACAATGACTCGCTTGTAATTTCTGTAAAGATAATCTTCGAAATTCTTGGGCTTGAGAAATGGCGAGAATTTTCTGTACAAATGGCCAGTTCGCGAGCACGGTACTTCCAACATTTTTCCACCGCCGCACATCCAGATTTTAAACGACAGCTCGAACTGCTCGGCTCCCCAGATAAGCAAACCAGGATCGTAAGCACCAAGTTCCCAAAAAAACTTGGCGCTAATGGCAAAGTAACCACCGTTCATCACTGGGGTCAAGTAGGGCTCCGCAGGATGTTTCAGTTCATCCGGATGCATCGGTATTCTTGTGTAAAAGAAGTAAAAATTAAATATACCTCTTCTGTTCTCTATTGGAATGTATTCAAAACTTTCGTATTGAATAACGTCAATTAGAGGAAATGTGCAGGTCCTATAATCTATAGCTATTGGCTCCAATAACGGGGGTAACCAGTTAACGTTCATCTCACTGTGCGAGTCCAGAAAAACGAGTGTCTTGCCTGTAGCCCTTCTAGCCCCAGCCAATTTACCTCTGATCAATCCTGATCTCTCTGGCAGTCTTTCTATCACGACCTTAGGCCAGTGCTTTTTCACGTAATCGTCTAGACGCTCCTTTAACTCCACTTTGGTGCTTGAATCGTCGACTAAAATAATCTCGTGGATCAAAGAGTCTGGCGTTCGATTGACAATGCTCCAAACGGTTCTGACCAAAACGCTAAAGTGGTCATTATGAAATGGTATAATTATCGACGCCGGATCGAGATTATTCAAATACTTTTTATCTTTGCACGCAGCGTTGCGAAAATCGGGAACTGATCTATTCACAGATATCAAGTCACTGAGCGCTCCATTGTATCCGTTGACTTTATAAAGACTTTCTTTGGTGGCACTCATGGAGGCCGGAATACTTGCAGGTCTCCCTTGTTCTCCGATTCCCGTTCTTTCTTTTTCGTGGTAGATTGTTTTATAATCATGCCAATCTATTTTTCCATTTAATAAATCCTATAAAAAATGATTGTGTTCATTTAGCATTAAACAAAACGTGATCTAACTTATCGAAATGCTTAAAAAGTTAATTTGTTACTTGTTTCGTGTTGTAGTTGAATACACTGATTGTATATTGATTCTCGTAGTGCAATATAATGAAAATGACTGTTAACAGTACAACAAATACTGTGAGTGCCTTGAACATGAAGAATCTTCGTCGATTTAAAAACATTATAGATCCGACGAGATTACTAAAAACACGATGAGATAGAATTTTGTACAGATACACAAATATGCAGGACTGACTTGATCTTGCACTACAATTTGAAAGTGTATGTTTCGTTTGACAAATTCTCTTCAAATGAGCGATCCATACCGACTTAACGTACCATAACAGTAAGATTAGATAAGATTTTATATCAATCTTTTTTATCGAAATATTATGAAAGAATTGAATAAAGAAGATTATTACTCTATAACTAATAACTAATTCGGAGTGGTATAACTTTTAAAAAGTTATACCACTCTGAAGAATATTTAAAAAAACATATTTTTAAAATAAATATGAAGAAACAAATTACAATAAACTCTTTGCTTTGTCTTTTACAATATATTTAAAAAAAAATCATCAATTGAAAAACAAAACTTTCCACAACACACTTAAGCTCATACCATCTCGTTCGTAGATTATTCTAGTTAAAGCGGGAAATATAGGAGTTTTAAAATATAAAATTCAATATTATTTTTCAAATTATATATTTATTTTTACTGATTACTAGCTCTTTATTTCATTACAAATTCTAAATTAACCAGCAAATAAAATTACAAGTGAGTGTAAACTACGTTGACAGTTTTATTTGCATTCTTGGCACCATTTTAGTTGCATTTATTTATCTAAGCAAGTCATAGGAAAGAACATATACATCAAGCCTTTAAGCTTTCTATTTTCTTACTAACTAATAATTTTTTTGTTTGTTTTGTTCCCAGTATAGTATACTTATACTAAAACTGTTACATCTTTATAAATAAAATAACTTAAATACATATTTATTAAATATTTTATAATTTATTGAAATATTCGTATGTACGTTATTTCTTTTAAAAAAGAAAAGTTTTGTGCTTTTATAAAAAATAGTCTTAATAATAATTATTACAATAACAAATAAAATGATATGTTGTAAAAAATTACAAAAGTAACTGCTTTTATTAAAGTATAAACATATTTTAATGTTAAAGCATGTACATACAATAATGGCAAGATACATTAGGAAAGTATATGAATCGAAATTTTCATGATTAAGCTAATATTTTAAAACTTTTTTATATTTTTTTAACAAAACTATCACAGGTATTTGCATATTTACTACACATTTAGGTTTTGTTCAAAGTAAGTATATATTATTGTATTTACAAGTCATTTTTATATGCAAAATGTTTTTAACAAATAACATGAAGTTATTAATCTCTATTACAACACATTGTATAATACATGTGATAGATTGCATCTTCTTGATATGTTGTTCATTGTATATTTTTTATGTATTAGTTTTGCCTTACAATAAATTTTATAACTTTTAAGCAATATTGCAACTAACTTATTTAAAAAGTACTTTAAAATACTGTAATATACTGTCAGTACATTGAAATCTTAAAAAAATCAAAAAATGTTTGGAGTAATTTGAATAAACAAAAATTATGTTATTGAAATTTGTAAATATCATTTGACGTTAAAATTAGTTGATAATCATTTGTAGATTTCGTTAAAAGTTTATTAAAAACATTGATTAAAAATAATTGTTCTAAATATTTAAAAAAAAAAACGTTTAGAACTATTATTTAGAACGATTTAAAGATTTAATACACACAAAACTTTTACAAAATAAGTTATCTCAAAAAAATTTTTCGTTACTTTGTCGAAAATATTAAATGTTTTTTTTAGTAAATAAATTAAAATTCTTCCTAATGTTAGTATTTTTTACAAACGTAAAAATAAATGAAATCAATATCTACTCATTCAACTATTATCACGACAAAATTTGATTTTTGTATCACAATTATTTTAACACATAAATAAAAATCAAATTGAGTATTGAGCATTATGAATACAAGGTGGTTTTTATAATCTTGTACTTCTTGATGTGGTACTTTTAAGGCACTATTGTACTCGTTATATATGATGTCAAAATTATTCAAAATAATTTTGTTCATGTATGGTTGTTATTTGCTATTACAAAGAAATGTTTAAAACGCCAACATAATGACTAGCTATACATTATGGCAATTTTGAAATGTAACAGTCCTAAAAGTCAATTTTCTGACTGTTTTTAAGAGGGTTTTCCCAATCCTTCATTGCTTCTTTGTTAATGTGTTCTATTTTCCACTTTTGAGTAGTAGATTCAGAGTTGCAATTAGTTACAAAAATTTTTCTTTTCCTTGCATCTAAATCAAGACATCTGGATCCATACCCATGCACAAGCCAATGATTTTCCATATCATAACGCCACAATTGATTTCCTTGTTTTCCATGACAAGGATATAAAGTTACAGGTGCTTTATGGTCTCCTCTAGAAACATCTAAGCAATTTGTGCTTTTCTTGGGGCGAATATCTTTATGCCAGGTCAGCTGAAATCTTTGCTCCCCTATGACATTTGGATCTTCTTTTTGGCAAGTATCAACAATAACTTCTCTATCTTTTTGACCTTCCTTGGAATCTAAACAAAGATTAGGTGCTCCCATGTTTCTAATTTCTCCATAAGCAAAGTCTTCTGGTTCAATAGGAGGGTAAACTTCTATTAAGTCAAAGGCAACATTCTCCATGAACCATTTAAAAGGTTTGCACTGCAATTTGTCTCTTAGTTTTTTCTGTTCAGTTAAATCTCCAGGATCTAGTGTTCTTAGTTGAGATTTTCTGCGATAAAGAAATTCAGCATACTCATCCATCCATACTTCAGCTACTCTTTTATAATTTTTACTAAGAAAATCACCAAGACCTGGATTAGGAAAAGGTGGAAATTTTCTGTAAATATGTCCTACTCTTGAGCATGGAGCATCAACCATTTGTCCACCACACTGCCAGATTTTAAATGACAGTTCATACTGTTCACCTCCCCAAATATTTAAGCCAGGATCATATCCACCAAGTTCCCAAAAAAATTTAGTACTTATAGCAAATAAACCACCAGCCATAACTGGACTTTTAAATGGTTCAGATGGGTGCTTTAAATCCTCTGGCAGTAAAGGTAATCTTTTGTAATACAATTCCCAATCAAAGGCTCCTCTAGCACCTTCATCTTGTGCTCTGTATTCAAAAGTCTCATAATCTATCACATCAATAAAAGGACACACACATGTTTTATAATCTTGTGCTATTGGTTCTAATAATGGTGGAAGCCAATTTACGTTTGCCTCACTATGCGAGTCAAGAAAGACCAGTACCTTAGCTGTTGCCCTTCTGGCTCCAGCTAATCTACCTCTTATTAGGCCTGACCTTTTTGGTAATCTAACTACTTTAACTTTCGGTAAATTCTCCTTTATATATTGATCTAATTTACCTTTCAATTCAATTTTTGTGCTTGCATCATCAACTAAGATAATTTCCTGGATTAAGGAAGGTGGGGAGCGATTGAGTACACTCCAGCAAGTTCTCATTAAAGTACTAAAATGTTCATCGTGAAATGATACAATTACCGACACTGGATCAAGGTTCTTTAAATACTTCTTTTTCTTGCAATCGGGATGTCTAATGTCAGAAATAGATCTATTCACAGATATCATATCACTAAGTGCACCATTGTATCCATTCACTTTGTAAAGTTTCTCCTTGAGTTCGTTCAACGATGCAGAAAGGAAAGCAGGTTTTCCCTGCTCGCCATCTCCCTTTCTGTTTTCGTCAGCTTTAATTCTCTCATAATTATGCCAGTCTATCTTACCATCAGTATCCTGTATAACAAAAAAATATTTATTTAAAACTCGAGAAAAATTTATTATTATTCACAGTAATAGAAAAAGCAATTAAAAATTTGCATGCCAACAATAAAGAATGTATCATACTTGAAATCGTGAAAAACATTTGAAGACATACATTCGAATTGTAAAACAAAAATAAATCGAAAAAAATATAATAACACTAAAAAGATAAGCGGGACCTGGTTGAGGTGAGAGGCGATCGGCCGAGGCTGCAATTCCGAGGAGACATCATCGCCGTCGAAGCGCTGGCTGTAGCGCAGATCGAGCGGCCGTGTGCGGAGAAGCCGGAACACAAGGGTAGTGAGGAAGACGGTGCAGGCCGCGAGCGCGAGGAACTTGCACCAGCTGACGAGGTTGCGCTTCATGGTCGTCGCGCCCCCGGGGACGGCGATCACGGAGCGACCATACCCCCCTTAGTACTCGGTTACGTCTAAATGCCTTTAACTTAGAGCGCGACTATATCACAATACGGCAAGTACAATAGCGATAAACGCGCTTGGCGGAAGATCTATTTCGATGGTGCGCGAGCGAATGGGCCGCGCGAGCTGCGGTCCCGCGGAATTATAACCTCTCGGTACGGCGGTGGCGGTAGTGGCGGGGCACGGCGGTGGTGGTAGCTTCAAGAGAGAGACGGAGATAGAGAAACCCGGAGAACAGGTGCATATACACCTTGTGGCTATTCGACGTGGCACCTACACTGGCTGATAGGACGTACGGCTTGTTCACTCTTTTCCTTTTTCCTTTGAATTTTACTTACATAAGGACCTTGGCCTGGATTTTCATTTTGTAAAGTTACCTTAGGGATTGAAATTAACGAAATTTAATGATCAATTTTTGTTTGTTTTGTTATTTTTTTTTTATAAAAACTTATTAAACTGAGTCTTTTTTTAAAGAAAAACAATTTAGTAAAATTATGTATTAAGAACTTTGTAATCATCCGACAAAAATACGTAAATAAAAAATGACTAATTTTAATAAAGCTCAAAGCGTAATCAATGGTATTATGGCCGATTTCTTTTTATCTTTTATCAAGAAGCTAAAATTTTTCAACGAACTGGGTTTTTATTAGCAAATATTTGTAATCATATAATTTATCAACGATATAAGAATTAAACATTACATTTCCAAACAAGCCAAAAAGAAATTATAATATTTTGCTTTAAAAACCGATCTATTTCAGATTTAACAAAATATAAGATATACGTTTCATGTAATTCAAGAAAAACACTTGTCGAACTTGTAATATTGATCACGTAGCTAACACAAAACACGGAAACTCATCATTGGAACATCGATTAAGTTACGATATATTTTATGAATAGTAAGATTTTCAGATAGCCTTGACAAGTAATCTTATCAAGACATAGATCAATTCGTCGTTGAATCAGCCTTCCAGCCAAGAGCTAATTCATTCTTGAACTTACAACAGTCACATCGTTTTAAAAAAAAAATTGAGAATAACTATTATAATATTACGCGTAAGCAAAACAACAACGGAAGAAATGAAGGGGAGAATCTCGGAATGAAAGACGCTTGAATTATTTTAATATCTTTTTATATATATATATATTTTTTTTTGTATGTATATATATTTTTCATCTTCATTTTTCATATACAGTACATTATGTATAGAACGCACAGCATTGTCCATCGATTCAAATACGATCGGCCCATTTAATAACAGAATCTCTCATTTCTCTCTCTCTCTCTCTCTCCCTCTCTTTCTCTCTTTTTTTTCTGGCTATTTAGTAATCTTTAATCTACGTCAACGCTAAATTCTTGTCATGCCCTATACACGTCTCTCTCGCGTCCTCACAATCCTGACCCTTTCACGCCAAGAAATAAACCTCGTGTATATTTTTATATATGTATATTAATCATGTATCTCGCTTTATCCGGTTGCGCTTGGTCAAATAATTAACAATCTCGTCGCTCTACGCTTATGTATGTGTGTGTGTGTGTCTCTCTCGTGTGATAACATTTGTGATAACGCGTGTATAGGTACGTCTGTATAGAGTTATACATAATGTCTCCAATGAGCATGTCCGTGTGTGTATTAGTAAATAACACTTGAATATATCTACATGAATATACTCGGCATATTGACTGTGTTCTTCATCGTCTTAACTCCCCCGTATCGTTAGCATCGTCAGTTTTATCATCATCATCATCATAATCATCGTCAGTTTTATCATCATAGTAATGTTGAACTAATATAGAAACGCTGCTACGTCATCTGGCGCATGAAATTGGCATAGAACATCGTCATACGTATATAATTTGCATCTGTGCGTCTGTGTGTGTCGTCGATAGCGCGCGCGCGCGCCATGGTATGCTTTATTTTTCGCTCCGACTCGATATACCGTTTTTTCAGCCAACCATAAACAACGCTATAAAGTTTCGCAATTCGAGCGTCGCTCGCTAGTGTTTTCTCCCGTTCGAAAACTGCTGCGCTCGCAGCTCTCGTATGACTCGCGATCTCATCGTGTGTCGCGTTCCACCCTGCTTATTATACACGCTCGCCTGCGCTATGTGCAACTTCGACTCACACACACAGACAGACACACAGACTTACGTATACGACTTGTTCTGCTTATGTATATCAATTTATATGTATATTTATTTATATATATATATATTTATGTATATGTATATATGTAGGTTTCTTTTTCTTTAATATTACTTCAATAATACAAGCGCGCCCGAGCGATCGCGAGAAATTCAGGGTGGGGGTATAATGGGGGGGGAGGTGGGCCCGAGCCAACGTTCGCCCTTATATTATCGAACTTTAGCCGATCTCCTATTATAACGTAAGCTCCTTGCTACTAAGCCGCTGCTGGTCCAGCGATTTCGCGCGATCGCTCGGCCCCGCTTATTCGGTTTATATATACATGCATGTACACCCACACATACAGTTTACTTTTTTCTTTTATCATTTATATTTTTCTTTGTACATAAAATTCTTCTTTTTCTTTTTGTTTGCTTCTCAACTATCATCGATAGCCTTTAAAGCATACGACCCCGTAACATTCCGGCGCTGCGGCTTGTTTTCCCATTTAGCCGTTATGCGCTCGTATATCTTCGCTCGGGGCTCGTGTTTATGTGATTGGCGCGCGCTCGCGAGTGGCAGGACACTTTTCGCATCTGGTGTTGTCCCTCCGCTTGCTTTTCGCGCGCTATGTGTATGTTGCTGCTGTTGTGAGTGTGAGTGTGTGTATTTGTTCTCTTTTCTTTTAACATTCTCGTGTTTACAATTATACAGGGCTTAAATCGAATTTCCGAAAAAATATAAATTATCTCTCTTTCTGTCCCTACAATCAGCTGCTCTTTTTTCGTTATTTTATAGTTTTTTTTTTATCGGTTCTGTACAAACTGCGCACGTGGTCGGTTAGTATTGTATATATTATCCTTACGCTTCGCTTATCCCTCGAAACTTTACATCTGTACACGTTATTTGCTTATATTCATACATATTTTTTTTGTCATGGGCTCAACTTTCGGAAGGTCGATTTATTTACAGACCGGCTTTTGCTTCTTCGTTATTTTCCGTCTTTCTCTCAATCTCCCTTATCTCTCTCGTGAATTTCATTCTTTGATACACATTGTACATCATGACGAACGCCGGGGCACATTGTTGAACTAGAATTTAACACCGGTTTATTTATTGCCGTGTCAGAATGTGTATATGTATGTGTGTGGTTATGCGTGTAATGTATCATATACGGATGCTGGGGTTTGACGCGCGCACTTTGCTCGCTGCTTATTGTCGAGAGGTCGACTCTCCGTAAAGTTTTTGCAATTTCACGAGGATACATTCGATACAGGGTATACTCAAACTCGCTGCGAGTGTCCGCTTGCGCCTCTCTCCGCTTATTAACCGGTGTTGCGCGCGAACGAGCCTCTGTTATCAGTCCGTACCGTTAGAGCTGCGATTGGTGTATCGGACCGTGTACACGTTAACTTGGTCGGCACGACTTCCGCTTCCTCGTGTCGCAGCGAGAAATCCCATTGCTCTGTATCGATGCTTTTTCTTTTTTTTTCTTTTTATACTTGTACTGTATTGTACTGGTAAAGGTACCCACACGAGGTTGGACGCCTTTAATACCTTTCTGCCGATCGCTTATTGTATTTTTTTGCTCGTTTGTGTTAAAATAAAATTGAAAATTACCGTCTTGAGCTTTAAAGCGGTGACTTTGTAGGTAGCGAATGAAATTTTGATTCTCCTTATTACCGTCGGCGAGAAAAGTATTAAAGAACTCTCGATCCAACAACGCATATATCTTTAATGTCTACACTAGATACACTCGTCTATGTCTTCGTATTTCATCGTCTTTTTCTTTCGGAAAAAAATAATGGCTTTTGTGTTTATTATAATAATATATTTATT
This sequence comes from Anagyrus pseudococci, assembly GCA_030522585.1. Taxonomy (NCBI): domain Eukaryota; kingdom Metazoa; phylum Arthropoda; class Insecta; order Hymenoptera; family Encyrtidae; genus Anagyrus; species Anagyrus pseudococci. Next base: position 30,991 of record JAPYYQ010001059.1, on the reverse strand, counting down.
TTGTTATCTCGTATTTATATTATGTATATATCATCATCGTCGTTATCATTTACGTAGACATTGTTTCTTTATTTTTTACTTTTGTTTCGTCATCATTATATGGCATCCGTCGTGTATGTGTGAACAGTCGCGAGCGAATTTTTCGCTGCTATATAGAACTCTGCCCTCGCCGCAACGCAGCCAAACGTTTTACAATGGAATTCCGGCTTGGGGAACAACAATACGCAGTATACTCTCTATATCGATAGTCTAACACTTACACAGTTAGATTTGTTTGTTTTTTCAACACCTCCACTTCCAAGAGGTGCGAGGGAGTGTGGGTGAGAGGAGGATATACGCAATTAAACTTGGTTTATTTTTTTTCTCTCTAATGCGACAAAGTGTATATGCACGTGTGTCTGAGGTTCCAGAGTTGGAGGATAACGCGCTTCACTATGCGATTTTAGCGTTTACCGTAGTGTCATCTTTTTTTTTACGTAAAGTCGAATAGTAGATGTGTTTAGCTTGTTTGTCTTTCGTTTTATTATTTTTATAGAAGTGTAAAATTCTTATAATTGGTCCAGAGAAGCTTGTCTCCTGGCGTGTTCGTTTAGACTCGAGATAGTGAAAGCGGCTCTCGTACGCGAACAAACCACGCGATTCGGTTGAGTGTTCGAGTTAAAATTACAATTCGACCGATGTAAATCGGTGGTTTTAGATTTCTTTTAGAATCGATCGTTATTGCCCGGTGATATGTTCAAGTCCAATATAAAGGACAGATTTTTGCTGATACGATTTTGGGTGGGGTAAAATTTTTAAAAATTGAATTTTTTATTTTCGACTCGAGCCACTTTCAGCGATCATTTCAGTTATCTTTCGCCCCGCTCACATATTTGGTAACTGTATTTACTTTTGTTTTAATTCTTAGTATCAGTGCTGAGAGGAGAAACGGAAGTTGAAATACATTCGAGTAGTCAGTCGAGAATTTCGGTTTGAGAACGAAATGATATATATTAAAGATATTTACAAATTTTTTTTTAGGTAGGGGGCAGGGAGGATTTTACGTATCTGACACGACGTACTTTATCAATTGTACGATTAGAACGAAAATTACACACGAAAAACAGTAGCTTCTCGTAAGAATTGGAACTTTTATATTTTTTTTTTTTGTAAAAAACAAACACTTCGTGAAAATTATATAAACGCAAAAAGGACGCGGTAGAAAAGCAAAGTAGCATAGTGAACGATGCCCGTGACGTAATGGTGCACTCGTGCGGCTCCGAGGGAGATTATCTAAAAATTGCACGGCTCGGCGTTAAGAGCGTCGCTCTTGTAAGAGGAACGAGCCATTCGCGAGAGCCTCTTCCAGCTACCGCAAATATAATTACAATTTGACCTAGTGTTTTGCTGTTCGCCGACGTTACGGTTCAATCACAATTATATATACGAACTATAGCTTGCAAGGAACTACTGTTTTATACATTGGGCCGGCACTTGGGATCTCGCCCGTTGTGGAATTGGATAAACCGGCAATACAGTCGCGGCGTCATCAACGATCAAATATCTATACAGGCAAGAGCTGCGAAAAAAATAGGCAAGGTCCTCAAGCTATAGAGTTAAATTTCTCCTCTGGCTCTTACGTAAGCTGGGATGATTGTTGCGAATTACGTACTCGTTGCGGGGAGAGATGCGACTCTGCCTCTTTTCCCTTCACCTTTCTAAACGTCCTTTTCAACTGCCGCTTGTTTCTCTTTTACTTTTTTTTTTAATTTCATTATGATCGATCGTTCTCTCCTTTAGGATTTTTTCCTATTTTGCTTTTTATGTGTATCAGTGTACGTGTTAATGTTTGTATGTGTACGTGTGATTTTGCGTGTATACACGTTATTAATTTGCTTACTACGATCCAGATAAGAACGACGACACGACACGACACGTCTACGTATAGACCTAGAAACACCGAAACATCGAGTGTGTCTTTTTTATTTTGTTTTATGCGTGTTCAATCCCTGCAGTCAGTCTGAATCTAATTGACAATGTACGAGAGGTTCTCTTCGCTGAGCATTTAACGATTGCGGGCTCGAACTACTCCGTCGAAAAATTACTTTTTTTTGTGTTTTTATGTTTTATCTTTATTTTTTCCATTTTTTTTTGTTTGTTCTCTTTTCTTCCGTGTTACATCCTCGCCGCTTATTTATTCTTTCGTTCATCGTATTTCGCTAAAAACTCGATGCGCCTGCTCGTGTGCTCCGCCAGTAAATGAAACCCTCATAGAAAAAGTCACAATTACTTCTAAAAAGCTCGTGAATCTGACGCAGACCCGTGTTTTTTTTTATATATGTAATCAACCAAGCAGAATTGACTTCGAATTATTTATATAATGAACAAATCAACGATTACACACGCTCGATTTTTTTTTTTCATTATGGTATACGCGCGTGAGAGAGAGAAACGTATTGTTTGTTCTCAACAATTATTACATATTCAATAACATTGACAAAGATCATTACTAATTTTTTTACATTACGGTTTTGCCTTTTTTTCCATCGTTTTACTTAAAAGCTGCCCTCGTTATCACGCACATACAGCCCGTACGGCCTCGGTGGCCTCAGCTCCGCGAAACCTTGCCGATTATACACGATAATAATTATATACGTAGCGCTGGAGAGCCGAGAGCGTTGTTGGTTTTATTTTTTATCATTAAAATCTAGCCGCTAACGTGTGTTTTAGCCTTTCGTTTTTTTTTTTTGTTCACTAGCCAACCCCCCCGGCAACATCGAACATTAACGTTACACTGATTAAACATTAATCGTTGTCCAGTGACATCACTTGACTATAGAATCATTAGCGAATCTTAACGCACACGCACGCATACACACAGCTCGCGGATGTCGTTCGCGCTTTCTCATGTTCTTTTTTTGATCTCTATATCTTTATTGTTCGTATGTTAGTTTCTTTTTCTCTGTTCTCTCTACTCTTGAAGAAAAGCAAAACTCGGAGTGTCGACTAATCGCGCTTACGTTATGCGCGCCAGTGGAAAATTCCGGCGCAGGAGAGGTTCGTATCGTTTTACTACGGTCGCGTATATGCGAGGCCCCCTCGTCCACACATAGTAAACGCAACTTTGAGTTTACGAAATACTATTTCTCAAAGGTTTGTTTGCCTTTTGTATTTTTTTTGGATCGAAACTTGCTTGGAATTCGGCCAATTGGGAGAGCTCTAATACAATAAGAAATCACAAGGCTTGAACGTTTTTGTACTGCTTTTAAGTACGCCAACCCCGCGTTGGGTTCCCCCTTTTTTTATGGCACAATCAAGTGGCTAATTAAAAATATATTCTCATCTTTATATATTATAATATATATAAATATTGTATTTGTCATTGTATTCAAAAATAAAGTCTGAAACTAAAATTTGCTATGTCTCTCTTTACACCCCATTTCACAGCTCGACTCTCATGAAAATAAAAATCTTCGTTAATTATCGTATTAGAGCTCCCAATTATCACGAAATTCCTCTAACAGATTCACAGAATGAATCATGTATTTATAGTCGATTCACATTAGATTATCTACGTTTCTAGATGCTTAGAGGCAGTAACAATATATTATTTTTTTTTGTCTGCAATTACTTTTTCTCATTAGCTTTATAAATCGCACGACTTCTCACTGTGCAGATGTACGCGTGCCCCCGGATCGTCGCGAGCTCGCTGAACACTCCATCGAGCTATTCACTTCGAATCGTCAGATAAGCTTGTCCTTGTTTGTTTTTTTTCTCCCAAATGACTCGGTCAAAGGCTGTTGGCTGAAGCGTCCCGGGGAGCAAGCTGATATCACAGGAGCACGTCTAGATCGCCTAAGCATATAGTTAATACGCATCTATACGCAACTAATTGTGTTAACGTTTAATTACGGGCTACGACGCGCTTACGCGTCTGCGCTACGACTATAGCAAGCTGTTGAATTTTCAACTATTACAAAAAAACGAGCCGCCGTCTCCTCGTAAACTCGACAAAATTTCGACTGCGAATCACCTCGTTACGTCCTCTGTCTTTAATTGTTTTTTTGTTGCTTTTTTATTTTCTTGAAAATGACTTGTCACACGCGATTTGCCGATCCTTCTTGTCCACGTCAACGCAATATGAAATTAACAAATTTTGCCTTTCACGATTGTACATGTTGTTCGACGATCGACTAGCACCAGCCATGACAAGTCATCTTGCAAGCTTATACGCGTGATTAATCGCCGTGTGCGTATGTTAATCGCGAGTTTTAGGAATTGTATTGTTTATTTTATTTTATACTTTTTTTTATCATTATCGATTTGCTGAAAACGGTTTTTCTGCTTGGCGCGCGCGCTTAGAAAATCACTTCGAAAAAATCTAGAGATCGCTTGACTCGCCACACCGGAGTCCCGCCCAAGATTTAACTGTTTGTGTGTTTCGATAAAAGCTACTCGGGCTTTGGATTTATAAATTTCATTAGCGAGGATATGTTCGTGTTAACGAGCCAATGTAGGAATTAGCGCGACGATCGCGGGCTACTTGAAAACTAGCAATACGATCGTACGTTGATTATTATAACGCGGTCTCTACATACAATTACAGCGCCTCGGTCGATTAAACAAAAATCAACATCATACAACCTGCATTTTCTCGGAATAAAACTTTATGTGTATATATATATAGATATTTGTATTCTCTTATATACGTTCCATCGTTAGTAGGTATATTTTTTCACACTTGCATAAAACTTCTTTTATATGTTTTTTATTTTTTTAGAAAAAGAAAAATATGTATTTGACAGCAATGCTTTTACAATGTCTTACTTCTATTAGGCTCACCCATAGTTTAGATTATATATTTATAATATTTATAATGAACATGACACATTTCAAGTGAGCATTATGACAACTGGCTTAGTCAATTTTTTACGAGTTTTCATAAATGTTTCTTTCAGTGATTCGGTAAGTGACTTATTAACAATAAACAAGAGCCCAAATGTTGGGCCTCAAGTTGTCTTTGAAAATCTGGGTGTGACGACAGTTCGTTCAACTACTTCGCATGCGACGAAACGTAACAATAACAATATGCGTCGAGAAACAGTCGTACGTCTCGAATTCAGGTGCGAATTGGTACTTGGTATTTTTTTCCTTTTTTTTCAAATGATATAATGGAAATAACAGTAACGGCTCTACCATTTCTTTAAATAGATAATAAGATAACTTGATTTTTGTATCTCAGATTCTAAAACACTGGTCAAATGCGCCAACAACAGCGCTTCAAACGCGTACAATGTAGTAGTAATAATAATAATAGTAATAATAATAGTAATAATAATAATAATAATACGTTTGCACGTGAGTGAGTGTGTTTTATGTTACTCTCATATCATTTTGTTATCAGCATTAATGTATTTATTTGTTTTTTTTTGTTGTTGTTGTAAGGTGTAAACAATATATTTCGTCCATATGCATATCGCTCAAAATTAACCACTGTAACACGATTGTAATCATTAATATGTATATATTTACATTTACTATCTACATATCTACACATTAACAAACGGTTAATTTTGCGTTTATCTCTGTTTTTATTTTCATCTCAATAGCGCACAGAGCTACAACTCGTCCTGCCTCAATATTAACGTCCATTTCTCGACGAGTTATTTCATTTAAAAATCCACTCATCATACCGTGCTTTATGCTTGTTGTCTTCAAATATTTGACATTCAGCTCATTAAAGTCTCTCGCAATTACGTCTCTCGCGCTCATTGATCGCAATTTAAAATAACAATTGTATTTAGGTATAAAACAATAGTCGTATCAAGATCCCTCCCCGGGTGAGCAGCCTCATTATCATCATAATCATCAGCACTGCCATCGTGTAGCACACAGCTTCTCAGCCCGGATCGGATCCAAAGCAACCTTCTCTCCTCTTACTCTCTATCTCTCTCTCCTCGCAATAATTACGCCATACATTTATATATATCAAAATAACATAATAAAATAAATATCCTAATGTTTGTTTGTTTTTTTTAAAAAAAAAAGAGCAAAATAATAATGTAATATTGAGGAATTGACAATGAATATCGTTACAATCCGACAAAATAAAGTATATAGTCTATGAGTCGTGGGGTTGGGCGGGCGCCCGCAAGGCGCTCGAAAAGAGTATCATCATCGACATCGACATCATAATAATAATAATAATCATCATCATCATCAACGTGACAGTAATCGAGTGGTACAGTACAGCCGTTCCGGTCGCTCCGCGGCCAAGAGAGTCGCGCTCCCGCAGGTGTGTCTCCGAGGCCGAGGTCGGGCATGCCGCGCGCGAGAGCCGGCTCGCCGTGACTACGAGCGCCTAATCATGGCTACCCCGAGCGGACTGGCCCAAATTGGGGGGTGGGTGGTTCGGTGGCAGCCGGGGCCCGGCGGCGCTCTAGGCTGCTACTGCTGCTGGAGCCGGCAGCTCAAGTGGGACTGGGCGGAGCCTGGGCCGGCGTCGCGGTCGGCGAGGACGCTGGACGCGCGGCCGGCTGGAAGGGGGCCGTGTCCTATATGAACGCCCAGCACTCGAGCGTCTTGACGACGAAGTCCTCGTGGGGGGCGAGCGGCTCGTTGCCGTACGTGCTGCACGACTGGGTCCTGCCCTGGTACAGATCGCCGTCCAGCCACAGTCCGAATTTACCGCTGTAAAGTGCAAGGATAACCATGGATTAGCAGATTGTATAGGTGGGGAGTGAGGTGACGCAGCGATATCGGTGTGAGTACTTACTCTCCGGCGCCGATGGCAAGGCTCTCGTTGTTGCCTTTGATGAAGTAGAGGTTGTCGCCGGTCCAATTGAAGGCCTGGAACCTCGGGGTGAACCTGAAGAGCAGGGACTCGCCGGTGCCGTAGAAGTGGTCGCTCACGCGCAGCGAGCACGAGGTTAGAGCTCCGAACACCTGTAATCAGAGCTTGGACTTAGTCTCGCGCGGACAACTGGGGCGTCGAGAGCGGTTAGGCTGATTAAAAAGAGGCCCCCATTAGCCCCGTTTTGTTTTGCACTAGCGCGCTTTTGAAATATGCCGATTTCACTCACGTTGCCTTCCGTGTCCTCGATGACGAGCAGTATGGGGCTCTCGATCTTGGCCATTTTCCTGTACATACTGTTGAGACTGAAGCCGTGCTGGCTCGTGCTGAATACGAGGGTCCAGAGGTAGCCCTCCGCTCGGGCGGGTAGGTGCCGGCAGAGCTGCTCGCGATGCTCGTCGCTCAGGATCTCCGTGTTACCCACCAGGTCCGGCACGATTATCTCCGAGTCCAGGGAGACGGCGCTGTTCGCGTACAGCGCTCGCCTCAGCTCCTCGCTCATAGACAGTACCTGAAAAATTACGGGGACGATTAAAGCTTCTGTTGACGATGCTTCGCACGATTTCGTCACTGTGATTCTATCCTCGGGAATGGCCAGAGTTCGACATTATTGTTTCGAGAGAATTTTTTAAGTGTTGCCTTTTAGACGAAAATTTATTAAAAAAAGGAATTGGCTAAATTGACTTTTAATGGCTTTCGAGAGTAGCCGGTTTCACAATGGTTTTGTTAAAAGTCTATTATTTGCTCGAAATCTCGACGAAGCCATTCGCCGAGGATATCATCATAGTGGCTAAAGAGACTCTAAAGATTCGTTAAAAACATTGCTCGGAGGGATATTGGTGATTACTACGTAGGGTTACTAAGTGACAGATCTTCAAGTCAGTCTAAGTGGCAGCTAAGATCTAAAAACTAGGCACAGCTAAGGGTCACATTGTATATTATGTTTTATATTTATATATGTATAATATTAGGAGGAACAAGTAGAAAAAAAAAACACTACGCATATCCAGTGTTGTTTTTTGTGTTTGCTGTATTATATTGTTTGGATTTTGTATATTGATAACGTGTTAATAGCTGATTGTTAAACATAATTGATGTTTGGTATATAAATCGCACACACATACACACAAAAATGTATATAAATAAGACGTCTTTGTTTAGTTGGATAACCAACATCGCACATTTATAACGTTTATAGGCACCAAGTCAGCTAAAGCACTTTGTGATTAAAACAAATATATATAATCAATCGAACAGACTGGTGCAGTTGTTGGACGTGTGATATTCGACAACAGTTATATATATATGTATAGGTTATTTAATTGAACGATTACACGTGAGATCCCATATAGAGTTTGATGAGAAAACAAGCTTTATCTTCAAATGAGGTCACGTTTATTTTTGCGGATAACACATAAACCACGAAGTCTTTGAGCCCTGAACTCGTAAACCTTAACACCCTAAAACTCATTTTCGGAATAATTGCCTTTTTCGTATTTACGTGGTCGATTGTTTTTAAAAGGGTTTAAGGGCTCAAGAATTTATAGGCTCAAGGTTTTTTATTAGTTCGACCAAATACGGGCTTTGCGGCGCGGGGAGATATTAAAAAAATAAACGTTCCGAAACAAATAAACACTGGGCATCGGACAGTGCGTAAGCTTTGTATACGCAGTTAACACGAATTTACATAGAGCTCTGCAACAAGTCGTAAAGGCTATCTCGTTACAATAGTTGCGCAGCACGACGACACGGAAAAATTAATGCAACGACTCTTGGAAAATGCTCAGACGCTGTCCAAGTTGAGAGATGCAAGAAAATAAAAACGCAGCACATGGACGGCTCGGGCACTTAATATCCTCTCTTTTTTTTCGTCTCTTTTTTGTCTCGCTCGCGAAAAGCAGAGCCGCGATTTTATCGTGCGTTTTACAAAGGAAAAAGCTAAAAAATAATATCGAAGCCGGTGTATGTGCGACGGCTAAAAATAGCCTCTTTCCGCGTCTCGTAAAAAGATCTTTAATGCGTCGCGCGACTTGTTTTCGCCAACGTAAACAATCCTCCCCAATGCGAAATTTTTCCATTGCCTCTCGCGTAAATGCACTTTTACAAGCCAACGACAGGCCGAACATTATCACGAAATAAACCTCGAAGTTGTAACAGAAAACGAAGAGTACGAGGGGATAACGCGCGAGTCGAAGGTGAGAGAGAGAGAGAGAGCTTGGTGGCCAAGATCATGCGGGGGATAAGGAAAGAAGGGCCGCGTTTCCGGGGCTCCTTTCATTCTGGCGCCATCGTCAAGGACCTCCTCCCTCCCCCTGGATCTGTTGTGTTTTTTTTTATTGAACCGCGCGGCGCCCGGTTTAATTATAGAGCGGCACTGACGCGCAATGGTATTCCAGGACGCCTACGCTCCCCTTCCCGCTTTTTTTCTCTTATTGAGGCTTCTTGCGATTTATACGCTCGGCCGACCGATCCAAGGTTACACATGCTCTCTCTCTCTCTCTCTCTCTCTCGTCCTATACCACAAGCTGCCCGGGATTTTCGGGAATTCATCAGGGGAAACTTTCTTCGCTGAACGAATATAGACCGAGAGGGAGGGGGAGTATTACGAGGGGAGAGAGCGTGATGAATGAAGTTTACTAATTTTTACGAATAAGAAGAATGGAGAGAGAGAGAGAGACGTTTTCGGACGTTACCGCGCGTAAACACTCGGAAGAATAATAGAATGTTTTGTTTTTTCTTTGCGCGGGACAAAAAAAAATGACGAATTTAAATGATGACGAGGCAGCGGCGAAGAGCCGAAGTTTGTTTTTCTGCGCCGTCGGCTTTATACTCGAATCGCGGCATTGTTCCGGCGAAGAGAAAAAAAAAAGAAGCTTCGGCTAATAAAGTTTCCTCGTATGTGCTATTTAAGAAAAATAACAAACACATCGGAGTCGATTCGCGCATAGAGTCCAAGTCGCCGAGCGCGAAAGTGATTTAACGACACGGCGCGATCGGACGAGGTCGATCGGCGCAGTCCCTCCGATGCGACCCTGTGACGTAGTCGTCGTCGTCGAGCCTCTCTCTCTCGGTGACGTACGGTTGTGACTGGCTATCGGCTGTTTTGATGTAGAGCTAATTAATCGAGAGAGGCTCGCCCGGAATTTTTCAGCCTTGAGATAGATCCCGTTGTTTTTTGGGGGGGAAAAACTCTGGCGGTGAGGATGACGCACGAAAGCGCGGATTAATAAACCACGGCTCATCTCTATCCTCGGTCAGATTTTCCGAATTCCCGGAAGGTCAAACAAACGGATGCAGAGAGCGAGAGACGAGGCCCCCGGCCATTTTCAAAATAGTTTAGCGCACGCACGATTTTAATTAGGCGAGGGAGAGAGGGAGAGCAGCCGCACAGAGAGTCCGCGCCAGCTGGCCGGCGGATTGTCTTTTATATACTATTTTCAGTTGGCGATTCGCGCGTTTACGTAATGTTAACAGCAGCGAAAAAGCTTTGAGCGGCCCGTGCAACCTGAGATTCAGCTTACGCGCGCGCGGGACCAAAGCAACGACGCATGGAGCTTAGCGCGGCTAATTAGCACTGGCAGGTGTGGCTGGGGATTCAGAGCGCCGGAAATCCGAATGGCTGGTCCGATCAACCTCTGTCTATAACGTCTGCGAGTCATGAATATTTAAAAAGTCGTTTGAATAAACGCGACGTCGCGCGAGCGGCAATAATGCGTCGTCAATGCGCTGCTTTGTCGTTGTCGACTGTATGCTGACGAAACGAGGATATGATTGATCCCGATGGTCAATGTGCCTGTATTTCAAATGGAAAACATTGTAAACCAAATGACTTTTCCGTTCGAAATTAAAATGTCCAAGAGATTCTTGTTTTATCTCTTTTAGTAAATAGCACGTTGCCTCGTCTATACGAGTCTCAATAGTAATGTATAATTACATTATTATCTCGGAGTGTCAGTTGCATTAAATAAAGTGTCCGCGTGTGTTATGAATGCGATATGACTCGTTAATCGTAGAGTCGTAATGATTAAAAATATACTTATTTTTCAAGCGCAACAAAAACGCGTATAGTAATAATATTTGAATCAAATCTTTATTCCGCGCTGTAACTCATTTAAATGTCAGTCCTAGCCGAGTGAGTTATCGTTATCGACTCGCGCGCCAAAAATCTACAATCGAAATTATCTCGATTATGTCATCGCCGCCTCTCCGAAATCAGCGAACTCGCTCGCGTGCTGGGTTTTCCCTTTGTCTGTATCAAAGCCCATCTAAATATTTTCAAACATCAGCGTCGAATTTATGAGCATCTGATTGAGCTGCAATTGTCTCGTTGTCTCTTCCGAGAATATTATTTGTACGCCAAACGTTTCGATTTTGAGAAATGTTTTCGAGGCCCATCAATCTCTTTAATTATCGTTTAATCATCGCGCATTATTCGTATCGCGTCCAAGACACGCGGAGAAATTCGACCTCGGACTAATTTGTTTACACGCGCTCGATTACCGCATTAAAAAAAAAGTAATCAGCTTTATCAAAACTCAAAATTACCAATACGATTTTTCGTTCGTTTGAAAACTGCTCGTTTGAAAACATTTAATTACCTACATTTCCCTCTGATCTGCTGTGTTTTCGAAGAAAACGCGCAAATCGCGAGATGAAAAATTGTAGCGCCCGATTCGTCACGGTCTCTCTCTTGCTATTTTTAACTCCCCTCACCAACAACAATAACACACCTCGCAAATTTCGATCTCGCAATCCCATCAGGGCGAGCGAATAAACAGGCTTGGCTACCAAATCGTCCGAGGCTCGTCGTCCTCAAGCGCATCGCCGACGAGTCAAACGGGAAATTATAAATCAAGAGCGAGTTGCGCGGCTCCTTGGCAAAATCGGAAATCCGATAATTGGGTTAGCCTCCAAACGAAAGGCCTTCGCCGATCGTTGCGCGAAAATTCCGCACCTGCAACTATCTCTTTATCGCTATCTCTCACTGAAAATGGGCTTGAGGATCCGAGACACTTGGCGGATAACGAACTCGAGATTTTCATCTAATGCTACTGGAGCATCGAACGAGGTTTTATCCGAATAAGACGGGAGTAATTCAATGAGAATAAGCAGGTGAAATAGGCAGTTGTCTGAACGCGCAGCTAAGCGTCTGGAAGTACGTCGATTGTTTACGTCTGTTCGTTTTGTTTAATTGGATGCCCGGTTAATATAATTAATGGGATAAGTACTACATGTTTTTTTTCTCATTCTCGCTCGCCGCGCACTCTTTACCCCCGGAGCTTGTTTATAAGTCCGACAGTGGTTACGATAAATTCGACGATAAACAATACACAACGCGTTTCATAAGCTTTGTTCGAGTTTCGAATATAAAATTGTGTTTTGACGAGGATTTACAATACGCTATTAAGTTAATTTTTCCAAGGCACGTAACTCGGCGCGCGCACGCGCGATTAATTCCCCCTGATAACGTTCACGTTTTACACGAGTTCGAAATAGCGCTCGCTCGCTGCGCGCATCTGCCAATTTCCATAAAGCAAATGCAAAACAAGAATACAAAAAAAAAAAGAAAGAAAAATGAAGAAACTACAGTGCGGCCCACGGCTTTTGAAAGTCCTCGGCGCCCACGCATGGAAATCAAAATTCATAAGTCGCCCGAGATAGTCGATTAAAGCGGACACGCTTGCCCCCGTATAACATTAGCGCCGGCCGGAGCAAATCGAATTAGCAGCCGGCTGACGCGACGATATACCAAATGCCTTTGATTTCTTTCGCTTTTTTCTTTTTCAGGGCACCGTAGGTGGATTACGTGTCACCGCGCGCTTTTATGTATACACGCACACGCACACAGACAGCAGCGAAGTGTATCGCGCGAGTGTCTAGCGAGCGGCGACCTTGCGTTAATTGGCGCCTATTTACAAACGATACGCTGAGATAATCGTGAGCACGGACTGCGAGGAATTGCTTCGAGAATCCGCGCGAGGCTAATTTTTACGAGACACGAAATAGGAATAACACAAAGGGTACATTTCGTTGGCGAGGAGCGCGCGGGAAAGAGTGGCTAAATTTGAATTTATGAATTTGTTTTTCTGCTTTTCTTTTTTAAATCCGGCTTACCGTGCCTTAATGACAATGAAGACGCTTTTCTATAAACTAGAGTCTTTGTAGTCGTACGAATTTAGAGCCGACCTTTGCTGAGGTAGGTCATAAATTAAGCCCAACGAAAAAAATACACAGGTTTCGCGTCAGCGGAGACTGTACGAAAATACCGTTCGACGTGTAATAAGAGACCAGCAGGTTGGAGCAAAATAAAAAAAAACAGAAAGAAGCAAACAAATAAGTTTCGTCAAGAGAGAGAAACAAAGCGCTCTCGACCAAAAATTATCCCGGCCGACGTTATTGCTTGACCTTTCTCTTTTTATCTACGCGCGAATTTATATGCGCAAGACGCCGATGGCCCGATCCAGGAGTTTTCGATGACGCAGGCGCCGTTATATCGTTCGCTCTATTATCCGAGCGGTTCAGAAAAAAAAACGGGGAAAAAGAGAGAGAGGAGGCTCGGTCCACGACAGATAAGTTCGGCGCTCGGTGAAAAACAAGCGGCTCTCGAGAACGACGGGGCAAGGGTTTTTATTTTATTTTTAGCGGGCATCACGCGAGTACGGTAGCACGCGATTCTCAGGCTGAAAATAGCGCGGACCGATTTGATCGGCTCTCTCGCTCGCTCTTAATGCCAAGAATTCGTTGATCCATCTCGACACTTTTTCCACTCCGGATATCTTGAATTTAGTGGATGGTTGACAAGCTTTCGATACTCTCGACGAAGAAAATGACGAGTAAGGTGAAAATTTGAGAGAGGGTGTGTCACGGAAGGAAAATATTGTTCTCGGTTATTTAAACATTGAAAGCGGTGTGTACGACGTGAATTTCGACGCGGCGCGAAATTGTTATGCAACTGTATTAATCGCGGAGGAAAAGAAAAAGAGGCACGTACGCGGCGCGAAGAAAGACATTTCAGCCATCCGTAATAAGTTCGATAGGCGTTGTCGGTGAAAAGGAGAGAGAGAGGATAAATAATTGGCAGCGCGCGCATTCGGCAAATCGCGAGAGAGTGCGATTAACGGACCTTGCGCCAATTTCATGGAAAATATAAGGTAACGCGCCGAAGGTTTTGGCGGACTTTTAGCCGGCTAAGGCCAAACAGAGAGAATCGATTGCTGTTAGAGGAAAAGCGAGGGAGGCCCGAAGAAAATCAGAGACGCGGGCAAACTCGAGCCGGCTTACCCTACATTCGAAACGCTGCTCGAAAAAAAAAACAACAACTTTTAACACAATCGCCCATCCCCGGCTTCTTCTGCGATCTTATAAACGACGCAAGAAAATATACAGCCTATATCGAGAGTCTGGCTTTAATCATTTCGCAAAAGCCCAAGGGCTAGGCGATGAATTCGCAAAGTTAGTGGGACAGAAGCCCCGCTTGCTCTCGAGTCTCAATTTTGCCGTGCTATTCAGGCGAGTGTCAAGCCTCGCAAGCGCCTACTATAAAGACGACGAGGGGTATGAGTGACCGGTTGTGCAATACACAAAATCCATAAAGCTCGCGGACCCTTTACCTCGATTTCGGCGGCGCTCGATCGGCAGAGACAGTGGAGCTTTTAATTTTAGATTCAAGGGGACGACCGATCACCCCGGTGCAAAAACAATAAAAATGGAGAGAGAGAGAGAGTTTGGCTTAAGGACGCGCTCGGCCTGGATTGGCAATTGATTGATTTGGTTGCGCATAGAGCGGGAGAGGAAGCTATCGACCTTTTGCAGATAGCCCCCTCCTCCCTCAGCTTGGTTGGTAGTTTTCCGGTTTCGCGCCCGTGTGTCCATTGTCGGCCTTTTTTTCGTACCCCCGACGTTTGATTGCTCGCCGAGAGTGAGCTAATTGCTCCGCCGAGATGGAAATCGATGCTTTCGAGAGGGAGCGCATAGTTATACAGCTTTTTTTGTTTCGATTCTTCTTTGGCTCCGTCTGCGAATTACGACTCCACCGGCTTTTTCGACTTTGATCAGCATTAATTAGTCGCTTTAAAATCAGCGCGCGTGTAGATTCTATGCTTTGGACGTTTCCTATAAGCAAAGCTACTCGGGCATGTATATTTATTCAAACGATAAATTTTATTTTCCCACCGATATACCCACTCTATCGCGGAAAATCACGAAAGCTTCCGAATGCATATTTACCGATAAGAGGAGCGACGAGTGCTGGAAGACATAGTTGAGCGTGCTATGCTCGGCGGTCGTCATGTTGTTGTTCTATCCTCTATGTTAGCAAAATATACATTCGAGGCCCCACTGGCGGTGGGCAAACAGTATCAAAACGACGCTCTAACTCATCCGCCACACGCACACTTATCGAATTTCCCTTTCGCGCCGAAAACACACTCGCTATTTCCGTCGAGTACGAGTGCCGGGGGAAAACTGAGCCGTGCGCCCGCCACAGCTCCAGCTTTATCCGCTCTCGCGCGAACGCAACCTTTCCTTTTTCTCCCCCCTACCCTACGCATTAAGACACACGCGGCTCGAAATTACCGGCGCCCTCCCCCCCGCGCGGCGAGAGATCAAGAAACTCGCGCGACCTCGGCGTAGGATGGCCCCGGCCTTTTACGTTCCCCAGTCCCTCTCCTGCGAGGGACAAAGATCCTCTCGCGCTGAGACAAAGTGAAGGCACACAGACTCTCGTTAGCCACTGCTGCCGCTCTAAATTTAAGTCGCGGGATTTTTCAACGAGTTCAAATGTTTATGTCCTTTTTGCCAGCAGCTAAAGCAGGCTGGTTTATTTTAAGGCGGCAGCGTGATGGGTTAAAGGCGCGGATGAGTCGTTGTATTTTTAGGATACCGCGGATTCACTTTTATCCCCGATGATTTTTGACGGATGGCCTGCGGTTATTAGTGCTTGTTTTTACGCGAAATTAAAAGACGCGAAGGCTCTCGAAATATAATGATCGAGACGTTTCATCAAGATCCTGCCTTGGCTGTTTCTCTCTCGGCAATCCCAGTCATTATTTGTGCAGTTTTTTTTGTACAGCCACTCTCGTGTGGTCTTTAAACTGAAACTGCTTAAAACTAGCCGAGAGTGGATTAGGGTATCAACGAGAAAAACGAAAAAAAATAAATAAAGAACACATGTAGGGGAGGAGGGAATCTCGAGATTGCTGTACCTATTCGACTAAAGCAAATAAACGATAGACGAAAATGAGACTGCGTTTATTGACTCGAGATTATTTTCCTCGTCAAACAAATCGTAATCTAGCATAGAACAACATGAACGTATTGGGAAGACGCGGTGGGTCATCGATGTCCACAGACAAAAGAGTACGAGACAGTCGTCGCGGGGGGGGGGGGAGGATGAGATTGGCGCGAGTACTTAAGTGTCGTTAAGCTTGTACAGCAGCCGATGACAATCTGGAGTGCGACGCGTAATTGATAACTGTATACGTACACGCCGGCCGGCTTTTCTATGCTCTCTGACGCTTGTAAAAACGTTTAATTACGCGTTCAAGTACGAAACGTCTTGTTGTTTTTTTTTCTCTTTTTTTCGCTTAGTGGCGCATATGTCGGACGATTCGTTGATTATAGAGTTTCGAGTCGTTAGAAAATTTAAATGCTATTGGCGGTTGTTGAGCGATACAGCCTGGATAACAAAAGTTCGAACGGTTATGTTGTACAGTCGAGTTTCTAGAATGAACGCCGGCTAATAATTGCCATTGTTCTTTGTAACCGGTCAATTATAAACGTGTAAAAATTAATTCGTCGAAAAAAAACGGTATAGATTATACATGCCTAGCTGCCGTTTGTTTTCACATTGCGATTCTTTTTGGATGGCTCTTTCGATATGAATATTTTTTTCTTTTTTTCGCTACACATCGCAGATGTAAAGCGAATCTGTAAAAATAGCAATTGCCGACGTAACGACGGTGTACGAGAGCGTGTACGGGAAAACAAAAAAAAAATGAAGCCGATTCTTTATATACCCCCGCGAAATTGCAGGAAGTCGAAATAAGAATCGATATAACAAAGCGCAGAACGCGCGCAATTTCCATAACGAAGTCACGCGTGGGCGAGATCGTGCCGATCCTAAAATGCTTTGACTCATCGCTCGCCCGAGAGTAATGTCGCGAAAAAGAATAAAAAAATATTCACTCGGTCGTTAGCTCTAAAGACTGTCTATCCGAAAGCAAAGATGTGCTCACAGGCCGTTGCTTTCGATCTGGCTGCTGGCAAATTAACGGCCGGCGCGTGTGCGCCTCGACTTTTTTTTTTAAATTAGCACGAAATGTGAAAGTTATGCGAGGACCTGCTGTTATACAACTTGCAAAAATAAAATAACCAACCTCCAATCTTTCGATATCCTAATGACGATATTAAATTAACCCACGACTCTCGCTCGAAATAGAGATGATAAAAAAAAAACATTGAAAAACAAATTTGAATAATATAACCAAGACACACGGGCGACGTATTCGGCAGGATATTCGCATATCTCGGCGAATAATATGCCCGGAGCTTCGAGAGGCGTTCGCTTGTAATATCCCAATGCGTACATCATTAATACTCTTGGCGGCGATCGCAAAAAAGTCGTCGGCCGAACGAAAACACGTTCCAATCCGCGAGAGAGGGGCAGCACTTTGATCATGTGAGCCTCGAGAGAGGAGGGATAGCGATTCGCGAGCTTCAAGGGGATCAGGAAGGGATTTCGAGATATACACGATTGCCGAGCATGAGGATAAAACGAGCGCTGTGCTCTGATCCTTGCGTTCACCTCAGGTGTACGTGCGCTGCACGTGAGGGCGCGAGACATTTTCCTTTCTATTCTCGCTCTCGTCTTTAAGGTGAGCTTCGTTGTTTCTTTTCGGAGCAGGTTGGATTGAACTCTAGGTTACATACGAATATTTCGAAGATTCATCGAACGTTACACGATCGATATTGTGCACAATCGTGCAACATTATAATTGTGCAGATAGAGCGATAAATATGACGCGCAGATAAATATCAGCGAAAACATATATCGATCATCTCGAGAGCAGCATGCGTCATCTTTTATCCCTCTAGCTTCCGCGTTTCTTTTTTTTTCAAAATCCAAACCATTACCGATTATTCGCTGTACAACTAAAGAGGAAAAAAACGAGAGAGAGAGAGAGAGAATCTTCCGATATCTTCCCGAGCGTCACAACGTGTACGCTTATAACACAGACAGAGAGTGAGAAAGAGCGCGAGATAACTTCTCGAAAGAATTCGTATATGCGATATTGTCGCAAGTGCCGCGTGCAGCTATTACTCCCGGCTAAATTAAACACTCGCTGAACTTTAACACTAGAAGCTCCTCTACCGCCTGCGTTATCACCTCACGCACTCAAGGGGAGGGATGAGCGAACAATGTAATTCTCACGCTGGTTGTCTCGAGCGACGCTTCTTCTTCCACATTATCGCTCGACTAATCGTCTTTGGCAAGTATGCCGGAGCAGTCTGCTCGGAGGATGATCGGGCACGTATTATAACGCTCGCGATAAATCAAGCTGCATTATGTGCGCTATAGGAGCGCGCAACGAGAAATCAGGCTCAATTGCAGTCAATAAAAAGCCCAGCGGGCGATCACGCGATCGCCCCGACTTTTATGAACGCTACTCGCGGTGTGTGTTGGAAAAAAGGGCGAGAGGGCACAGAGTCGCTTATTCTCACCCAACCTCCAAGTTTCGCGCGGAGAATGGGGCTCGGGAGTCACGTATCGGACGTGCTTTTCCGACGTTTTCGAGGAAAATGGAATTTTACTTAACGGTCGCCAGGGACGATGAGGCTGCTGCTGTTGCGAGAGAGAGAGAGTTGGGAAACTTGCTTGCTGCTGTAGCTTGTCGAAAATTCTTGTTTACCGTCCGACGACGAATGGAGGATGAAGGTTGGAGAGATGTTAGTCATGAGGAGCCGCCGCGCCTGCGCGTCAAAAGCGCGGCCCGAAAACGACACAGGGGGGATGGAGAGAGAGAGAGCATCGCCGGGATATTAATAAGAGAAAGCTGATGGGTTTTTGTTTCGGTTGCATATTACCATTTCGACGCTGTTTGTGTGTATGTTTACGTATGCACGTATAAACGCGCGTTGGTTAATGCGCTGTTTGCTCGACTGCAGCAAACGAAATTTTGGAGCCGGGTTAGTTTGGCGCTTGTCGTCGGAGGAAAGCTCGGGATAATGATAGCAGCGACGCGCGTGCAAGTGCGCGCGAATTTTCGCGAGGAGAAGCCGGCGATCGATCAAGTGTCGCTCCGGCTAGAGGCCGATGCTCCTTGCAGCAGACACGTTATAGGTGTCACGAGACAGACTAGGAGGGGGTAAGGAGGGGGCAGACGCTAATAACGCGAGGTGGGTCGAGGACGATTGATCGTATGATACACCGCGTACCTTCGACTTCTGCTTGAGAAACTTGGTGATCTTCGATATGGGATTGGGCACCTTGGGCTTCGGCATTGCTAGAGCCGTGTTGCCGGCTAGCGCCGGGCCAGCGGCTGCTGAAGTGCTGCCCGTCGTTGTGGCTGCGGGCCCGCTCGAGCTCCTCGGCCGCTCCGTAGCTAGGCGCTCTCTCGCTCTCTTTTTCACTTATACAGTTTTCTTCTTATTTTTTTTTCACGAGGCTGTTGCACTGAGTGTGTCGTTATCCAGTCGTCGCGCACACGAGATTGAGAGACGTTGCCAAGTAGAAGCGATCTCTCTCACATGTTTCGGCACACGGGCGGAGGAGCCGTAGTCGTTGCGCGTTCGATCGCTCCGGCACACCGGCGACTGAACCTTTCTAGAACGCAGACTGGCTCTCTCTCTATCCCTCCTACGCTCTCTCTCTCTCTCTCTCTCTCGTACTCCCTCTCGCTCTTTCTCGGGCAGGCGCACTACCGACACGTGTGCGCTTCTATTGCTCTCCCTTACTCCCACGCTTTGTTTACAGCCCGGCCAAACGGAGCAAACTCTCTATTTTTGTTTCTCCCTTTCTTTTTATTTCTCTCCCAATTCCGAAGAATACTGCGCCTTCAGATCTATCGATGATCTGACAGAGGGGGTCACACGTGCCAGAGAGATACGAGAGCCGGCAAGCACGACGACGCACTCGGTCGGCTAGTGGTCAAAGTCGCACTGAACTTCCGCGGCGCGCCGGAGCGATTCATATAGAAACGTGCAGCAGTAGCAGCTGTGCTGCGGCGGCGAAAAAGAGAGCGCGGAGTAGGAGACGCCGCCGCTTGTTCCCCGATGACGATTAGCTCGCGCGCGCGCGCAGCTCCCAATGCGCAGCACGTGCTACCACTCGGCGGCTACTGCGCTACGAAGACGACACTCTTTCTCTCGCGTGTTTGTACACTCGCCGTCTCTCTCTCTCTCTCTGTCTTTTCTCTTTCGAGCTGGCGTGCGACAGCGCACGCACTCCGCGAGGGCTCGATATTGCCACCAGTCGAGCCTCGACCCCGCGCGAGGCTACTGACCAACTTTGATTTTCTCTCTCCCCTCTCTCTCTTTTCCGTTTTCTTCGTTTTCCTTGGATCGACGTTCCGTTTCAAGTCGCTTGTGAAATTTTTCGTTCGTTTCTCACGGCTGTGTTGGCTGTCACGGAACATTTTTTTATTTCGGTTCTTTTAAAGGTCCCGTGATTCCTATATAGGCATTGATTGATGTACTTGTTTTGAATTCCTCACTTTTTGTGTTACTTTTTTCTTCTTCGTCCATTTAGTTTGTATTTTCTTCTCAACTCTTTCGCAAGAATTTTGAATTTGCGCTTGAGTAAGATAATCTATTTTCAGGATGTATTTTCGAGAAAAATTTTTTTAAAATTAGTAAGGTGAAGCCAAAGTAAATGGCGGGGAACTCGGGTCAATTTGGCTCGTAGAAATCAAGTTTATTCGCATGAAAAATAAATTGATCTCAAATGTTCGTTATTCATTATTATTATTGGCTTCGTAGTGCGACGCTCGACATGTATATTTTTCTTCAAAAAGTGTGAATTTCCAACTGTCTGTATCTATCACTTATCTCATAACCGGTTCGCATAACAGAATATTGTTTTTTGTTTCTTTTTTTTTTTTTTTAAAAAAAGAAGAAATCTATAATCGATGTCATAATCATACGTTTGCCGTTTTAGCACTACAACTATTAATTTATCTGGTATCTAAAAGGATGTATTTTTTTAAACTAACCACAAAACACGCAGTATTAAAAATCAACACATTTCCAAAAAAAAAAGAAAAACAGCACGACCGTCATTTCAAACTATCGTCAAAGTAATCGCAAGTTTCAAATTCTTGCGATTTACATAGATCGCAAAAATGCGAATGTCCAAAAGTCCGGATGATATTTATAGAAATAGTATCAAAGTAGCGTACAACAAGATCTCGCCGAATAATCAACGAGTCTAGTCGCAAAAGTAAAGCGCACTCACAGAGAGGCACATATAGCGTAAAAGGGGCCTTGCGCCAGCCGAAGAGAAGGAGAAAAAATCGTCGACAGCTGCTCGATTCGAGGCTCGCTCGCTGTACATATGCATGCGCCCGTATAGAGCCGAGCTGGTGCACACTCACGCTTGACGACCTACTAAGGCCCCGCTTGGCATCGCTCGTTATACGGCCGAGAATGGCGCGGGGCATTGTTTTCTTCTTGTTTCGCTTTCACGCCGGGAGCAGCGGTGCGAAGTGCCGGCGAGGCAGATTTTTAAAGAAGCACAAAATGAAGGAGCAGCCCATCTGGCCATAAGTACACGCTCGCTGGACCTTTTTCCGGGAGCTGCGAGAGACGCTGACGCGGATTAATGGGAGCGTGCGGCCCCGACATGGCGCAATGGCTTGATGACTAAATTGACGGTAGTCGGCTATTTTGCTATTTAGATTTCGCTCAGCTCGTGATTCAACGCTTTGTGGATTGCTTTGCGAGACTCGGATTTTTAAATAAGAATTTTGGAAGGATTTAGTCTTGCTACAAAATTTTGATAATTGACGTTCTTTTGTTGATAAATTCTGGAATGTAATATCGAAAACTTTGTAATGACTGCTATCGTCTATTTATACCAATTTTGTTTTAATGAAAGCTAACTTTGGTGTATTACGGTTCGAGTTTGACGTTTCATCAACATTATAATGTTGACTTGGTTGTGTTGTTTCTATTTTAGCATATCCTGATTAAAAAAAAAAGAAAAGACAAACCGAAAAAACTGTTCAAGAGTAATTTGACGGCACTGTTTATCAAGTCAGCATGATAAGCGAAGAACCTTTCCGAATAAATTTCTCCGTTAAGCGGAATTCGTTTAAAAATACGAAATCATTGAAGATAAAAACAATCGTGGAATACATGCTATTCTAACGTCGATATAACGACAATTTCACCAGCTAATCTAATCAATTGCTTATTTTACGCTCGATAATAATGAAAACAATAAACACGTTAAAATCGGAGTCATCGATATTTCCAGCTTGAATTAATCCAGCTTAATATGCGCTCGGCGATAACTGCTTTATCGCGTCTCCTTTTATAAAATCACTTTCGAGTGTCGCGAACTTTCAATAAGTCCAATTAACAAATTAAACAGCCTCAAGAGCCGCGTTTGCATTAATAATAAAAACACAATACCGCCTCTTTTCTTCGAATTTCGCATTAGCAACAATATTAAGAAGCAAAACTGCGTAACAATTATCGCCGTTGCAGGCGAACGAAAATACGCCGATCAAACTCACAACGCGCAAAATAAAGCGCTCGATAAGTTTCAAAAGCTTTCAATAACACGCGGAGTTTGCACAGATGTAGCATCGCTCATCAAGATAACCGCGGACACGGAGCGAGAAAAAAAATGAGAGACAGAGAGAGAAAAAAAGACAACACATCGACGCTTATAAGTGCACTTTAGCAACACTTATTCATATCTCGCGTTATGCGCCAATACGAGAGCTTGCGCGTCTCCAACGAAACGAGATATAATATTCAGAGTAGCCGCGAGACTTGTTGCAAAAACTTTTTTCCCCCAACGACGACCGGGTCGATAATAATTTCCTTCTCGCTCTAGCCAGTCTAGCTTATATGCAAATTTTAAAGCACCCGCGTACAACCACCCGCATATACATATAGACGAATAAGTTTCTCGCTCGATGACGTAATTAGCGCGTGAGAAAAACAAGGCAGATCCGAGAGGCGCGCTGGGTTTTCTCCCAGGCTGTCGAAATGGAAGAAAAGAGAGAGATTACGCTTTTCTCGTTTAGAGCGCCTATACGAAATTTCACGTGAAAGCTTTTCTTCGTCGAATGAGTCATCGCAAACATCGTTGTTTTTTCACCGCTGCTCGGTATAATTATTTATGCGGCTGTTGCTCGAAACGGCGTCGTTTTATTTCTTTTTTCTTATACTGTAATCGGGGAGTACCGATAATTCATGTATGTAGGTCGATTCTTCATTGCAGGTAGCGTTAAATAGTTGAACAGCTGATAAAGCTTGCAACGCAGCTGCGGAGGGAGGACGCGAAGAGCGATATAAACGAAATGACGCTCTGCTGCTGTTTACCCCAGGGTAAAACAGGGGGAATATGAAAAATGAGACAAACACCGAAAACCATAATTGCGTCAGTTCGTAGACATATTAAGCCGAGTAACGTCGGAATAATAAGATGCATAAAGCGCCGGCGAGAATAAACAAGCGGGCAAAAGCAATTAAAGGCTATCTCTCTCTCGGTGTACAGGTAATTAAAGACTCGCGCTCGAGCGGCGGTCGAGCCCATCGCGATAAAAATCGCCGAGTTGTTATTCAGCGAGTGCTGAAAATAAAACGACTCTCTCGCGCGCGGCTTGTTGTGAAGGTTCGGCCGTGCGCGGGACGCGAGCCAAGTTCGGACAACGGCGGACTGCAGCCTCCGAATTCTCGCGGCCGCGAGATTAGCCGAGCTTTAACGCAACATATATATACCTGACGCACTAGCGGGGCAAATATTTCCCGAGCGTTCTACGGTCGAATAAACAAACGGACGTGTATACGTGTTTCTAACTAAAAGCTCATTTTTTCTTTCTGTTTTGTTATGACTGATGGATATGGATGTCCCTTATTACGTTCTTCAGTTTGACGGGGATTCCGGGACGTTCTTGGAACGCCTTAAGACCACACACGCATCGGAATATCGACAAATTGGCTCTTCAAATCGTCCGACGTGTGTGGGCGTCGAGGGATCTGTTTACAGCGCTCGAAATCTCCGAGAAAAAGCAAACATAGCTGGGATACTTTGATTTCCGGCGAGGTGCGCTTTTCGCGCCTACACGGCTTCGTAAGCTCGATGAGCGCAATCGAAATTCCCCCGGTTCCTGGGAGCCGGGACAAAGGGTAAGTCCGAAAAAGCTCGGACACGCCAGAGCGCGGGCCAGACTATTTTTGAACCGGCACTGTGTGACGCTAGCGGGTAGATATTTGCGCGCCTCGTCGGAAAACTTTCCCGGTGCAGCGAGAGAGAGAGCTTGCGAGATCGCAAGTCCGTGTAAGGTATCGCCGAGCATGGCTGACAAGTAAGCGGCTGCGGAGGACATGAGTCAAGTCGGCGGTGATAGCGAAATTCGTGGGCGATTTTAAATATGAAGCTCGTTTTGCAACGTGGAAAGGCAATGCCGATCGCGCTGATTCAACTTTGGCAAATGACAAAAGTGGAACTGTGCGACTGGCCGACTTGACCCCTGTTTCCAGATGCTTCTCGAATTAGCTATTATATGCCGTGTTACGGGCGGGGAGGGATACGACTTTGTTTAGCGAATAATTTTATTCGTTCGACGATTAATCCTTTGAAATAGAGCTCTCCGCTCGAATTCTCCTCGAAAATTCAAAGCGCATAATTTATGCGCTGTTTATTCGCCGATAATTAATGTTCATAATTGAATTTTCCCCTCAGCCGAAGGGGGAGGGCAACTAAATATAAATGTTCTTTGTCGGGGCGTACATGTGAATTAACGCAAGGTCTCCCGAATTTCAAGCGTATACAGTAAGCTGCCAAATTTCAGCCTCGCTCGGACGGGCCGGGTCTTCGTAATTTTGCGCGTTGCATCACGAGACAACGCACGCGATTTTCCCACCGCGGACGCATTTACGGTTTTCATTAATCGCAAATAAACAAATCATCGTATGAGTTTAGCCCTGAATAAACAAAAAAAAAATAAATAACTGTGACTTGGCATAATATTACACATAGAGTGCGTGTAAGTCGAGTGCTGACAGTATCCATACGTATATATCGCGCATGTATGTATATATATGCAAAACGTGCAATGGTGAGAGATATATGTGCGACGTGCCGTGAACAGGTGCTAAAAAAACGTATATATTATCTAGTGTGAGTTACGTGCCACGAGGGGTAGTATTGAAAGTGCGGACACTGACACTGGGGCGGGGTTGGAAAGGGGCTGCGTGAACCGATCCACGTGACTGTTACGGGGGGGATGGGAAACGCGCTGTGGGCCCTCACGTGCGCCGGAAGCATAGCCGAGCTTGTAACACCGATAGGATAGACGCCGATCGAACAAGTGCCAAGGCCACGAAGAGAAACGAGTCTCTCGCGTTTACGCACGTTTGGGCATGAGCAGAGCAGCGAAAAGTGCACGCGCGACCGAGACACGTGATCCGGCGGACACCGGTCGATCGAGGGCCTGCAGAAACGCGCGAGAGAGAGAGAGAGATTGTTGACGAGAGCGAGTTTTTGGGTGTGGCGTGCGGTGTACGCGTGGTGGTGGATAATAAGTGTCGCGGGGCTTGCTTACGGGTGATTAAAGGTGCGTGTGCAAGAGTCGAACGACGACGACGAGATTCTATTTCTGGTTAATTGCTCGATCGGCTTTTGTCGTGCTCGGCTTGCTTTTGTCATTTCCAGCGTGTTTTTTTATAAGGTCGATCGCGATGCGTTGGTGGGGGGATCGACTTTGAAACAAAGAAAAAGAAAAAACAACTAAGCAGGTTCCGATAGGGGTAAGGGTGGGAGGTAACAACGAGAGGGCAGACAATATGTGGGAGGCAGGGGGGGTACGTATAACAGAGTGTAACATTGTTAAAGAGAGGTAGAGGCAAAACAGTAAGTGGGCATTGTAAACAGTCAGACTCGTATATATATATGTAGATAGATAGAACATCGACATTAGCGCATTGGGTAAGAATAGCTGTTGCGGTGGGTAATACGTTAATTTGGCGTTGTTGTATTTTTTTTATTCTGATTTGGTCATTGTGTCGTGGCCGTGTGAGCAGCCGTACCTCGGGATCCTGGATCTGCTCACAGTCGCCGGACGTGCTCGTGGTCTTCAGGATGCTGTAGAGCTTTACGTACGGGGCCTTGATCAGCTGTGATCAACCGAAGAGCCAAACACACATGGCCCCAAATGTCAATAGGTCTTATTTAAACTCGTCGCTTATTATCTTATGCTTATTATTAAAATTCTAATGTTTTCAACTCTTTCGATATTCATCGTATGCTCGATTGTTACAACTTTTGCTTTTGCTCTCAATCAATCGAGCATATAGCTCAATCAAGCTTCCGACGCGTTTTTCGAGCGTCGGCATGATTTCATCGCTTGCAATTGGCTTGTCGTTCGATGAACGCATCGCTGGCTTATTTATCGGGCTTGCATAATTAATCGCGATAGAGACGTTGAAATAAATCAGTGTAACCGCGGCGTTTATGAAACGCGCGACTCGTGAATCATCGGGAAAATAATCGGGCCCGCGTTTTGAATAGCGTTTGCAACAGCGGTTTATTGCACGGATTACACACGTCCGGACCAACAGACTTTGTTGGCAGAGAGAGCCTCGCGAACGGCATCATCGGTAACGCCGCATTCCGATACGAGAATAAAAGCCCGTTAATTCGCGGTAACGCGAAGATCGGGGCATATGGTGGAGAGCGATCGGTGCATCTCTTGCCCATTGGCCATCGGCGATATTCGCGAGCTTTGCAGAGGGAGATAAAGCGCGAATATTCGACGCCAACTGCCGGTTATGACGCCGTGCCAAAAGTTATTTTCGTAGACGGCAGCGATCGAGCTTTCTGATCTAGCTTCTTTGCCGCGCATGTTTTGCCGGGCTTTTGCAAAATTCGACTCTGGAAAGCTCGCGTAGTATCGCGGTCGTCAGCCTCTCGAATATCGTTAAGAAATTTTATCGGCAAGGCTTGAGCTTGCAATCTCGTATCAATACTACGTTGCCTATATTCGTCTCACAAATTCCAAACTTATCAAGCTTACTTACAAAATCATCTTTCAATAAATTTCCAAGCGAAATTTCACTGTTTTCTTCATCTGAGAAAATCCGTTGAAAAAAAATCGGTTATCGTTCCCGCGATCCGAATAATCACTCGGTATCAAAACACGACTCGGATCGCGAGAGCGCCGATAAAATAATTCCCTGCTGAACGTCGCAGGTTATCAACGCAGCCGCGGCAAGTATAAAAAGCTGGCCGACACTTACCTCCCAAGACTCGCGCGTGAGTTCGGCGGCGATCTCGCCGGGCTTGCCCTCGGCGTCCTTGCTGTCCTCGGCGCCAGCCTCGCCGGCCTCGCCGGACTCTCGTGGCGTGAGCTCCGGTGACAGGTCGGTGTCCGTGTCGGACAATATGTAGCCCTTCTCTCGCCATAGCTCCTCGTCGAGCTCGCCGTAGAGCGTCGGCACCCATGCGTGAATGAACCTGTACAGGTCGTCCACCCTGGAGAACATTTTTTTTTGCAGGATTAGTTTGTTGACCTTGGAATTAGAGAAGTTTATTGTGTTCTGAGTAGGAAAATGAATATCTGTCTATCGCTCTCTTTTTAGCGCTTTGATAGGTCTAACAGAGAGATAAGTGTCACGGGCACGTGGCGTTGCATCGAGCCTGCCGCAGCATAAACACACGATCTAGCGGCGACTTACGTAATGCGTACAGCTGGAGAACAATGTTTGATAAATAAGGCACTCTCGCTGTCTCTCTTATTGCGATTATTTTATTTTTTACATTTCGCTGATACGATTACTCCCTATCTTCGACAACACTTTTTCTTGGCGATTAAATTTTATTTTTAATGCGCCAATCGCAAGCTCATAAATTCTGCGTGCGGGATCGATTCCGCACCGTAAATAATAACGATTACATTTGTTTTTGCCGCGATGCGATAACCGCTATATAGAAATAATGATAGACTCATCACCTTTTTTTTTATCGAACTAAATTAGACGTAACATGATAAAGAGCTGCATTTCCACAGTAAATTACGATAAAAAAAAGAAGTAACAAAATGAAAAAGAAGAAGATGAGGTTACTCGTCGTAACGAAAGAAGAAATCGTTCGCAGAGTATCGGAGGGGCTCTTGGCAAGAAACCCGAGTCATCGTTATCAGCGATTATCAGTGCCTTAGCAGGTGGTTCGTTGTCTCTCTCTTCTTTCTTTTTTTTTATTATTCCGCCTCTGAATTTACCTCTGGGCGACGTACGGCACGCTCTGCCTGGCAAAATCGGCCACGGCTGGCACGTATCGGCCAACGAGTTGCGCCACACCGCCGAACAGTACGCTCATGGTTTATAATTAGCCGGCTCGGCGAATATCCCCGATCCAAGCAGCAACAGTAGCTGGTTCACCCGGTGACGCGAGCGCCCACCGATATAATAACGCACTCTCCTCCTCCTCCCACCGTTTTTCACGTGCGCGCGGGTCACGCGCTGTGCAACAGAGCACAACAGCTCTCTAGCTCTTGTCGAATTCTACCGGGCGACGACTGAGAGAGACGCCCGGGCGTGGCCGATAAGAAAGAGCGAGACGCGGGCCGATCGATGCGAGCGCGGCGGGATAGATACTGCGACTCGGTTTCCAGGCTGCGCCGGCCGAGGAGAGACCGCGAGGTGGAGGTGTAGAGTGGAGGTGCGACGATGACGAATGTCACGTGCGACCGGACGCCGCGTAGAGACGCGATAGACAGCGCGGTTGCACGGCTACCGCTCGGCCCGTACATGTAGACGGGCTTTTTCGAGCGCGGCTGCTGATTGAGCACGTGCCGGCAAACGTGAAACGATGGTGGGGGAGAGAGAGATCTGGAAGGAGCGAGCAAGCTTGTTGCTTCCCGAGGATAATCGCCGAGAATTTTGCGGATATGGATTTTGAGGATTTCTTTTTTTAATGCAGTGACGAATAATTTAGGATAGTCTTGGCTTATTTTACTGGTTTTACTGGTTGCCGAGTTATTTAGGTGATTAGCGACGACGGGCGAGTCGTTTAAAAGATTATCCCGGAGATAAGAGAGAGAACGAGCGTTAATTATCAGGCGTTTTATAATTATGCGCAATTATTGCAACTGGATTTTAAACGTATGGATTTGTTTAATCTGTTTTTACTTTCTAATCGGCATTGCGCTACACGTTTGTGCGAATTCGAAGGGGGAAAAAATGTGCTCCGAGCGAAAACATTCGCGCGTATTTTTAGCGAACCGAGAAATATTTTGCAAGTTTAAATAAAGATTCAATATCAATGTTTTACAGGAGCATTTGATTGACACTGTTATTGTTTGGACGCGTCTTTTGAAATGTGCACATGGATTCGGGTTATGGGTACGGTCGTCGTCTCGGTTTATTTGCTTAATAACGCAGCTTTTAAGCGCAATTTTTTATCGCGCGTCATCGGAATATTTTATAAATAACTTGTTTGTTCTCTAACTTGGATATGAGCCTCCGCTTTATTTGGCAGCGATACAGATTTACTATTTTTCACATACCACGCTTATAGAATAATCCACATAATTAGGAAATATAACTTTAAATAGACGCCGATCATTTTTCAGTTGAAAAATTTTCATCGCGAAATAGCGCTTATTGGAAGATGATTAAAACTCGAATAGAATTAATCTTTCTTTGTAAACATTATGATTCATAATTATGCAATAACGAAAATGCTCGTGTTTCTTTTTAAAGCTATTATGCAATTATGGAGCTTAATACGATAGCGAATCTAATACACAATTATTCGCAGCCTTTCAAAAACCGTTATCTACTTCTTTTTCATTTCTACTTTATCGACGTATGTATATGACGTAACTGCCTAAGTTCAATTAAGATCTTAAGTAAAATAAAAAAAAAGAAAATTTTATCAAAATACCTGTTACGTGGTATGCTGAACCAATATTCTGGCCGAATCTTCTTCTTGCCGTAGCTCATTATAGGAGTTGACCATGGGATTTTCTTGTCCTTGGGCCTACCAGTTCGTAATCTTAGGTACAACGGTGGATCTTCACAGGAACGTGCAGGCCTCGGAATAAGTTCTGCAGCAAAAGATCGATATTAGTCAGAGGAATTGTTTCTTTTTTTACTTAATGTATTTTTAATATCATATCAATCGATACAACTTTTATATCCGACATTTCATTCATTGATAAAAGACATTTTCCAGTTTTTTCTTTTTCATTTTCCTGTTATTGCCTATTAACTTGTTTGATAAGTTTTCAATTCAACGGGAAAACATCTTTTTGCTTTAATGTAATATATATTTAACATGGGGTAAACATAAAGGAATCACAAGCAATTTAATTCAATATTAAGTTGATGCACAATATGCTATAAATTATCTACGTTTTGTATATTCACTATTCATTTCTATCAACAAACATTTTCAAGATATACCGTATAAATAACTGCAGTTTTCACAATTGAGCTGTATATGTATATATAATAATAAAGCTTGTTTGAAATAAAATTTTCAGCAACTTAATGAAATCAGTGATGTGTAAAGTCACAGTTGAATAGGCGAGTAATTCTCTAAAATATACAACGCAGGCAGAGAGCAGTTGATCAACAAACTGTTTTCTCTTATAAATAATAAATAAATGAAAAAAAACAAAAAAAAGAATAGGTAGAAAACAATGACAATTTGACAAGCAAGATTCATTGCACTTTTGAAAATCAATAACTTTTCCGTTCAACTATTTATATTCACGGTGTCGAGTGATGAATGAGGAGGAAAACATGACATATCGAGTGATACATTATGTGTGATACTGAGTGATACAATGTGAAAAACAAATTGATGACTTATGCGCTGCGGCTACCCTGTAGGAAATTTGATGGTGAAAAATGGTCAGGCGAATAGGAATGGCCAGAATCCCACCATATCGTTATAGTCAGTGCTCTATTAAATAAGTA
>JAPYYQ010001058.1:0-41210 GCA_030522585.1 Anagyrus pseudococci | reverse complement strand
AAAAAAAAGAGAAAAAACAAAAAAAAAAAAAAAAAAAAAAAAAAAACGAGAAGAGTCTGCGTTGAGTTTGAGCGGCTAGCTAATAATGTTTACGAAAATTATGCAAGCTCGTTTATGCTCTGGCGCCGCGGCATATATATCGGCGTATATGTAAATGCATACCAAAAAACCAACTCAACGATCGACCATTGTTCCAGGGGTAACACATGAGAGAGTCTGCCGATCTCCGGCGTATCCTCCAGCATCTTGCACGGATATATGAAACAGGTGTCTCTGTGTGTGCACGTGCGTAAAGGTGTATAAGAGTAAAAGAAAGAGAGAGAGAGAGAGAGAGAGAGAGAGAGAGAAAGAAAAGAAGGAGAGACGCAAGGATGAACAAGTGCAGCGCTTACCGGCTGACTGAAATAGTCGTCGCGCTCGCAATTATCCTCCTGCTGACTCTGCTCGTGCTCTTATGGGGCGGCTCGAGCGGCTCGCTCGTACAGCGGCCCGATAATGCCAATCTCCAGGGCAACAAGAGCAGCCACGAGGGCCAACAGCAGCCGCTATTCCAAGGAAACCTCCTGCTGCTACCGCAGCCCCGAGCCCGCGACAATGACAGTGAGTTTGCTCAGCTTTATCCTGTTTCCCTTTTTATTCTTCATCTTCTTCTTTTTTATACGATATATACCTGCTCGCGCGCAGCTTATCTCCGGCCCTTAACTTTATTCAGCTTTATATTATATGCTCTCGGTGTGTGCGTTTGCCTCCTGCGCGCGTATGTACACACACGCGGATTTTATTTTTTGCACACTCGGCTTTTAATACCGCTGGGATTATTTTTCTTAAAGCAGAGGGGGAGGGAGAAGCAGAATGTCTGCTCGTTATAAATTTCTTATGGTAACGTCTTGTAAGCTCTTATAGGAAGTTAGTGTGTGCTCTTAAAGGCCGAATCAATTAAAATGTAGCTTTTTATAAAGGTCTCCTCTCTCTCGACTTTTTAAATTAAACAACATGTAGCTTATACGCGTGCTCTATACACGCATACACGCGCGCGCATAAGTTTTACGAGCTTCGGCTATATAAGACGCGATATACGTGTCGCATCTCTTTCTAAGCTCGTATAATAATATTCGTATGAGGGGACAGGATGAAAAAGACGTGACGGAGCTTCATAATTGATATGGAGACGCATCACGAGAGCTGTCTGACGAATGA
The DNA here is from genome assembly GCA_030522585.1 of Anagyrus pseudococci. Lineage (NCBI taxonomy): Eukaryota > Metazoa > Arthropoda > Insecta > Hymenoptera > Encyrtidae > Anagyrus > Anagyrus pseudococci. The sequence continues at coordinate 40,013 of JAPYYQ010001058.1, read as the reverse complement.
CGCGAGTTTGACGAGTTGCCTGACGAATAATTCGAAAATTCGTAATATCCTAAACAGATATGAGCTAATTTTTGGCGGACGCCAACTAATTCACGGTCGAAAAAGTATGTGTTGTCTGAGGAGTAATGCGAAAAATTCGTAATACCGTAAACGGAAATGAACTAATTTTTGGCAGATGCCAACTAATTCACGGTCGCTAGAGTATATCTGACGAATAATGCAAAAAATTTGTAATACCGTAAACGGAAATGAACAAATTTTTGGCGGATGCCAACTAATTCACGGTCGCTAAAGTATATCTGACGAGTAATGCGAAAAATTCGTAATACCGTAAACGGAAATGAACAAATTTTTGGCGGATGCCAACTAATTCGCGGTCGCTAAAGACGTATACAAAGAAAGAAGATGAACAAAAGCATTGCGGACTCTAACTTAATATAGCTGTTAAAAGTTCAATAAAGTATTCACAATACGCTACAACAAGCGCACACGTGCACAATTACGTGCGAGCGGGGCGAGAGGCAAAAAGACGAATATTTTCGAGCTCTGTTTTCACAAGCCTCGTCTCGTAGCCTCTCTTATTAAACTTCAGCATGTATATATCGGGGGACACTTGTGAAAACGGTCCCGCGCGGAGCTTACAATAATACGCGCGTATACACATAAATACGTTATAATGTTGTACATACCGGCGGCGTCGAGCGCGCAAACATTTCTTAGAATATATATATACGCACAGACACCATGGGCACCATTATACGCGGGGGCATTTTTCATTACGGGACATTCAGCGCGCCAAAGTGAATCATCCAAACAGGTTTTCCGTGTATACACACGATATTCTCCTCCAGCTTTAACTGCCCCCTCACTCTCTCCACTTCATGTCTCTCTTTTCGTTGGCACACGCGAGATCGCCGAGAGTGAGAGAGCCGGAATAAAATTACAGATCGGCGCGCGCCTTTATATGCGAGAGCGTTCGATTATTTTAATTAATCCTCTCTCGAATAATTAACTCTCGTTTTCCAAGCCTCTCGGCAGAAGATCGGCAATTAGGAAATGAAAAAAATAAAGAAAGGAAGAAGGGAATACCGACGAATTGGCTAATCACGGCCACACTTCATCTAATATTCATCCGAGCACTTAAAAACTAACTGTATGTGTGTATACGCATAGACGCAAGCGGGACGCAAGCTCTTAAATTATACCAGTCCATTTTTTTTCCTCTTCTTTCATCAGCGCTTCTCGGCTCGCGGTCCAAGCGCTAAAATATTGACAGTTATCTAGAACGTGAGTAATGACAGGCCTGTATTACGCATTAAGTCGCGATTAAAGAGACGAGAGAGTGAGTCTGTGTGTGTATATATATATGTACCGCGGACAAAAGGCCCCGCGCCCGCTATACGATGTACACTTATAATCCAACGTGTGTCGCCGCGCGCGCGACTATTTGCCATCGTTATGGTCACGTTTGGTAAAAATAAAGTCAGCCTTACAATTAGGCTACGGCTCTCTCTCTCTCTCTCCGTAGACGGACACGTTCGTCGGCGTATATGTAGTCGCGAAGCAACCTTTGGACGCGATAGAGAAAAAAGGGAGCTGTGTATATAACGTGTGTATGTGTGATATGGCTATGATTATATACGGGATGACAACTGTCGCGGCAAGCGCATGTGTCTGCGAAAGACGATGCGTGGATATACGTACACGTATACACGGGCTGCACACACACCTATCTGTCTCTCTCTCGGTCTCGTATTGCTGAGGGAGAAAGAGAGGATGGAAGGGAGGACTAGCGCACGTATAAGCTATTTTTTTGCCACGCCAGACGTTTCTAAGCGTGTTAACGCGACAAAGAGAGAGAGCGAGGGAGTACGTGTGTCTCTGCATGCCGAATGATTGAAACAATCTGCAAAGTTTGCGCGCCAACCCTCGACGCCCTCCACCTCCTGCGGCTTTATTCTTTTCAGCGTTTGTATTACACGTACAACACGTATTTTTTTATTATATTCCTCCGATTTTACTTGATGCCTGTCGCTTCGTACTACACCGGTTACACGGGCGTGAATCTGCCGGTTCGGTATATCATTCGGTTATTAGGCTGAAAAAAAACGATACCGATTCGTCTCACGGGTGACGCGTGTAGCCCTTGTTTTCGAGCCAAAGCTCGTTACGTCTAATCTCCCAAAGTTTGAAAGACCGGAGCACGTGCGTAGATGTCTTATCCGAATTTCATATATATATTTATAGTTACGGGGGAGGGGGGTAATTTTTCGCTTGCAATTGGCAAAATCGCGGGGATGGCCAGCGTTATTTTAAAATCGCGCGCGAACGCAAGAATGCCGAGCTGCTCTACATAATACTATGTGTGTGCTGCGCGTTCGATGATTCTAGATTACACAATTCTTCAAGAGTATAGAGAAGGAAAGAGCGAGAGCAAACAGTTTGAGAAATTACAAAAATGTTTTCCATCGCGATGTATGCGGGGGAGGGGGTGGCTAATACGCACTAGGCTATACGCATATCGGATATATAAAAGTAAGTTACTCTCGCATTTGCGTACGTGATGTCTGCAACAATTAAGGAGAGCGTGCTAAAAGAATAAACTTTGCAGGCTAAAATTAAACGCGAACTTAAGAACGACGGTATATATACATTCCTCCTTTACAGCATTATATCCCCCTCTCTCCCGCCTCACACCCTTAACCCCACGCCATCGCTGTTGCTCCCCTCCTTCCAGCTCGGGGAGGCATTAGGAGTAACAGTTTTAGCCGATTTTATTGAAATGCCGAAAGTGAGAGAGAAAGAGAGAAGAAGGAGCCGGGAAAGAACGAAAGGCGAGAAAGAGAGAGAGAGAAAGTTGAGCCGAAAGATCCATCGGGCGTATATAACTACATGTTCAGCGGAGAGTATTAAATTTAGCAATGAAAATATTTGATGCTTTTCCCGGAAATACCTTATCTCTCATTTTCGAATTAACTTTTGCTCCGCTGAAATATATATACCCCCCTTTTATACCAACACAAGATCGCGCATATACTCACCGACACGTGTAAAGCAGCTGCTTGATTAGCAAGTAGATAGAGTGGACTACTCGTGTACGCGGGTTTTTATCGTTCCGTGTTTTTCGGAAAAACGACCGTTACGTTTTTTCTTCCTCTTTTATATGGCTCTCGGTACTGCGGTTCGTTGAAAACGGAGATGCAATTTTTTTTTTATGGGATCGAGCGAGTAAAACGAGCCGAGGGTGAAATGTAGTATAGATCGTCGCTGGGGGGGAGAAAAACTGGTGAGGGTGTGGGCTGTTGGACACGCCGGTACGCAGCAGGTTGTAAAATTGAATTTGCTCTCTTTTTTTTTTGTCGCAATATAGCACAGGCTCGAAAATCGACGGACGAATGGCAGTCGAAATCCAGCGATTTGTTGGAAAATATTGATCCAACTTGGGGACAATGGAAAGGTGATATTTTACCGAGCAACGCCGGCGACGTCGAGTATGTCACGATCGCCAAAAGCCCGCAAAACACTTACGAAGATCCACGTAAGTACATTGTTCGTGCTATTCTTCTTTTTTTTTTTAATTCGCGGAAACGTCCAACCTCTCACGTTTTAATTTTTTTTTCCTTCTCATTTTTCATGTGAAATATCGCTTCTTCTTTCTCATTTAGATGATGGATTTTTGAGCTACGAAAGACACAACAGCGGTCACTTTCGTCACAGTCAGAGCAAAGTCTGGGATCCCCATCCGCAATACGATTTCGTAGCGTTTGACCATCGATTTCGTATTCGATTGAAAGAGGATAGGAGCTTCGTACGTCCAGGAGTAACGGTAACGCGTTTTTTCCTCTCATTAATTATAGAAATTATTTAACTTTAATTGGCCCATTAAAACGACGTATTTAACATTTGATCGAGCTCATTTGATGAATACAAATTTTATTTTATGGCTTACCCCCGTCGACTTTATGTATTATTTATACATATGTTGCGAGATTAATGCGCAGAAAGAGAGAGGGAGAGAGATTAACGTAGGTGGTAAAACGAAATTTTAGGTAACACACGTGAGCGACAACAGCACCAGACGTGAATATCCCGACCGTCATTTAGGCTGCTTCTATACAGGATACGTAGAAGGAGACCCTAAATCAGTCGTGGCTGTGAGCCTTTGTCATGGAATGGTGAATATGGCTTTTAACATTCGCTTTAAAAAAAAATAATTTATCGTCCGGATCATTTAGCAGACTTTTAGAGGCGAAATTTTTCGTTTTATTCCCGACACGTCTGGTTTCGACGATTAACATTTAAATTCAAAGTGTCATTTGGAACATTTTTAAATATCCTATTAAAATCATTGATCATTGGAGTGTACACGTGCGAATATTCAATGGGGATATAAAAATTTCCGAAGGAATAATATTTTTCTCGTTATTTTTGATCGATTAAGAAAATAATTAGAAAAACAATTTTACAACTTGGGAGAGAAGAAAATATACAGTGGCTATATTTAAAATGGCGAATACTTAGACGTACACCAGTGCCGAAAATAAAAATCGCCCAGAGAGAAAAAGAAAAATCGACTTTAAAATGTTAGTTTTCACTTGAGCAAATATATATTCTTCCTTACAATACTATTACGTTTGTTTGAACTATTTGATTGGCCTAGAAAAGAAAGAAAAAAAAATTGGGCGCCATACACCATTTTCAGTCTAAACAGTTGTCCTTACGCCGAATTAAGAATCGTACTAATAAATTTCTTTTCATTCTTTTCATTCAAAAAACAAAAAAACAGAACTAACATTTCAATAGATTGATTTTTTTTATACGCGATATAAAACAAGCGCCAAAAAAATGATAAATTACATTTTAAAAGTCTGCTGGTCCCATACAAAAAAAAATCATTTTTTTCCCTACTTTGTCATTAATCGTTTGTCGAACCTGTTTAAATAACAATTCGTCGATTGCAGACAGGACACATAAAAACATCATCGGGCATTTACTTAATAAAGCCCGACACGGAGCATAGCGCATCGTCGGAGTTGCCCTTGCGGCACATTATTTATCGCTTATCGGCGAGCAACTTGAACTCGCATACTAAAAGTAACAATCAATCAGCGAATGATATATTGAACTCCAACAATGTTATAAATGGAGTGCGCGCGTGTGGTGTCATTGGTAAGAGCAAATATTATTTTCCCCAGGGCTTTCTTTCGCTCTTACGTTTTATCGCGGAGAGGAAAAAAAGCAAAGTAAAGAAAAAAGTCAAAAATAGAAGTCATTTTATATCATAATCAATTACAGACGATACGAGCAAAGAAAGCGAGGCTGTGTTTACCGTCGAAGATACATCGGACGTTAACAGAGAATACGAGAGCGAGCCAATGATACACGCGAGAAGACATCGCAGATACGTGAGTCTTTTGCCGGATAAGTACGACGACAGGTAATGGATATGCGTGTTTATTGGTAGTAGGCAACGGGGGCGAGAAGATAAATAAATTATCCAATGCTTTTCTATTGCGTACAGTTATGAGGACGAGTACGAGAAGAGTTTTGCGTTCGAGGACGACCAAGAGTCCGAGTCGAGTATGTACGGCAGCTGGAGATCGAGGCGAGCCCTGCCCAGGGAGTATTTCATCGAAATAATGATCGTGGCCGACGCGACGATGATCGATTATCACGGCAGCAATCTTACCAACTACATATTAGTCCTGATGAACACGGTAGGCAGAGAGAGGAGAGACAGAGAAATTCCATTCCAACGCGATCTGCAATAAGAAAAAATTAAAACATCGTTTTTTTTTTCTTCCACGAAGGTATCGCGCATCTACAAAGATCCGTCGATCGGCAATCCGATCAGCATAGCGTTGATCGAAATCAAGAAGATCGACAAGATATTCGGGCTGAAGCACCGGGGCAGCGACGGCATCGATGCCCCGGGCATGCTGAAGAAGTTCTGCGACTGGCAGAATCTCTACAATCCGCACGAGCCGCATCCGGAGCATCACGACACCGCCCTTCTACTCACGAGGTTCAATATTTCCTTTATCATTTTCCAGAATTCGATCGCGCCGACAAACAAGCTCCCCCCCCCCTTCCATATCTCTCGCTAGCAAATAGCACCGTTCTTTCATCGGCTGTTTTTATTCTTGTGTCTTTTGCGCTTTCATCTCGACAACCTCCCTCCCCCCCCCTTCCTTGGCACAGACTCGCGCCCATACGACGATCAAGCCGACGATAACGTATACCGGCGAGAGAGAGAGAGAGAGAGAGAGAGAGAGAGAGAGAGAGAGAGGGAGCGGCGTGTTTGTGTATATAAGAACGAGAGAGTGAAATGCGCAAACACGCGCCTCCCTTACCCAACCCCCAGCTCTTTTCAATCAATCCGAATACACGCAAGTTCTCTCTCTCTCTCTCTCTCTCTCTCTCTCTCTCTCTCTCTCTCTCTAGATATGTTTGATATCCATTGTCCATTGTTTGCTAAAAAGCTATACGGACAGGGGCGCGAGCGCGCGCAACAATGAAAGGAAACGTCGCGGAAGTGTTTTTTTTTTTTAATTTTGTTCGGAAAAGTCGCGGATGATTAACGAGAGAGTCGCGGCCTATCAATTTGTGACTTGTGCTTGCGTGTTCGCAGGGAGAATCTCTGTTATACGTCCGGACAAAAGGGTTGCGACACCCTGGGCCTCGCCGAACTCGGCAGGATGTGCTCGATTAATTCGTCCTGCTCGATTGTTCAGGACAACGGACTCGCCACTGCCATTACCATTGCCCACGAAATTGGACACGTGTGAGTGTATATTTTTAGATAGGTATACAAGCGCGGATAATAAATGTAAACCGGCAATATTTTGCTTTCTTCTTCTTCGAGCGAACGCACTGTAAACGACGATTTTTTTGTTCTTCTTTTATCAACAGATTAAACATGCCGCACGACGATGACCATAAGTGCTCGAGATACAGCGATCGTTCAACGACAAATATTATGGCTCGGATGCTCGATGAAAACACCGTGCCTTGGGAGTGGTCGAAATGCTCCAGGCACTATCTCACCGAGTTTTTAGAGTAAGCCATGTCTCGTCTCTTGCTTTTGATAGATACATAAAGCCTTTTTTATATTATTTTTCAAGCTTCTCTTTTATTTTCGTTCGTCGACACTATGACGATGATGAAAACTTTAATGGTGATAAAACGAAGTTCGTATGTGTACTAATAAAAAATAACGCTGTTTGACGCAGAGCCGGTCTCGGTAACTGTCTACTCGACGAGCCAGGCGAGGGGAAAATTATTTCCCGACGACGCGGCAGCCGATTGCCCGGCGAGGACTACTCCGAAAATAAACAATGCGAGCTAGTCTACGGGCCCGGCTCGGTGGTCTGTCCACACATGGAGAATGATGGTAAGTTAGTAAAAATTCCGTTGACCCGCAGCTATACTTACCTCACCCGCCAAACCAGAGTTCTATTAAAACCAGTAATTACTGGGGAAACGAGCGACGGTGCGTGTGAGAGAGAAAGAGATAGTTTAAAAACGCGCTCGTTACCGGCCAGGCAGTATGCAAGACGCTTTGGTGCACAAAACCGTTCTGGGACAAGCTTGAGGACAACTGCCAGACCCAACACACGCCCTGGGCAGACGGTACATCCTGCGGCAAGGGCAAGTGGTGTCATCGGGGCGAGTGCGTATCACGGGAAAATCTCGAGCCCGTCGACGGCCAGTGGGGCGAATGGTCGAGCTACGGCGAGTGCTCGCGCAGCTGCGGCGGCGGCATCAAGAAGAAGGTTCGCCACTGCGATAATCCGCCGCCCAAGAACGGCGGCAATTACTGCGTCGGCGAGCGCGTAAGATACAAGAGCTGCAGCACCAAGGACTGTCCGAGCGGCAGCCTTGATTTCCGGTGTGTGCTTTTTTTTCTCTTTTTTTTCGTTTTTGTATATTGACTATAAAATTTGTATGATCGCTGGTTGTGTTGTTGCAGCGAGAGGCAGTGCGCCGAGTACGACAATGACAATCGGAATATTCGCAATCTCACGAAGAACGTCAAGTGGCACGCCAAATACGACGGAAGTAAGTCCCAAATTTTTTATGTCATATATATTTTATAAAAGAATCGCCAGGCTAACGGGTTCTACTTTAGTTCTTTCGGAGGACCGCTGCAAGCTTTACTGCCAAGTGGCGAGCCATCAGTATTACATGCTGCGGGAGAAGGTGGTGGACGGTACGCCCTGCGGCCTCAATACCTTCCACGTCTGCGTCAACGGCAACTGCAAGCCGGCCGGCTGCGACCACGTGCTCAACTCGACGGCCACCCTCGACATCTGCGGCGTCTGTCGCGGCGACAATTCCACCTGCCATCGTATCTCCGGCTCGTACAACGTCAGCGAGTACGGATACATACGCGTCACCAAAATACCCGCCGGCAGCAGCTACATCGACATCAGGCAGCTCGGATGGAACGGATCGCACGACAGTAATTATTTAGGTCAGTCGCCGGCGCTTTTTAAAACGCCGCTCGCGCATATATCTCAATTTTCAGCTCACTCACTCTTCCTCTCTCATCTCTTGGTTTTTCGGGCTTCGTCGTTTTCGGAGCTTTGAGCTTATAACTTTGAAGACGAGCACTTATATATCTCACTTGCACGAGTCTTCGTTATTTTTAAGCTTTGGCTTAACCGCGTCATGTATAGAGAGCAGAAGTTGAAGTGGAGGCTTTAAGTACCGGAGAAATAAACTTTTATGGCTCTACCCTCTCTCTCTCTCTCTTTCTTTCTCGAGACCGCATGCGCGCGTCTTATTCCTATTTTTACGTTGTACATAGATCATTTCTGTTGATGGCCGGACACCACACGTGTTTTTCCGCTGATTAAAACCGAGCTCTCGTATTTACAGCTCTTAAACTGGAGGGTACCGACAAGTACATACTCAACGGAGATTTCAAGGTGATGCAACAAAAAGTTATTATGCATCCGGGCGCGACGATTGAGTACAGCGGCCCGGAGAAAGTCGTCGAGAGACTCAACAGCTCCAGGCCTATAAATGTCGATCTAATCTTGGAGGTATAATAATATTGAAAAAAACTAAGCTGTGCAATGCAAATAATGCTATTTGTTCGAGCAGGTTTTATCCGTGGGCGACTTGGACCCACCGCAAATAACGTACGAGTACACGGTGCCGAAAAAAATTCTGGACAGATACATGTGGGTATTGAGCGACTGGACAGCGTGCGATCGCATGTGTCAAGGTGTGTCGTATCGCAAGGCCCAGTGTCGAAGCACCGAAAACCAGGACGTTGTACCCGACGATTATTGCCCGCTGAAGGACAAGCCCCGCGAGGAGAGTCGCAAATGCAACAGCCACTGCGAACTACAGTAAGCCCAATCTAAGCCAACTGTTAAGCGCCTTAAAAGAAAATCTTTGAAACTAACTGATAACCATGCTTTACAGATGGCAAGAGGTGCCGAATTCAAGGTCGGAATGCTCAAGCCACTGCGGCCCGGGCACGCTCTACGTGCGTCACCATTGCGTGCAAGTGTCGAGCTACCAGGGCGCGAGCTCGTTCGCAGGGAGCGCGCGGCGGGTGCCCTTGCACGCCTGCCACCACCTCGAGCGTCCTCAGGAGCTGAAGCCGTGCGTAGGTGCCTGTGAAAACGCCCACTGGATGTACGGCGAATGGAGCGCCTGCTCCGTCACTTGCGGCGGCAACGGCTTCCGCTCGCGACAAGCCAACTGCGTCGACGCCGAGAACAGAACCGTCTCCGAGGACAACTGCTCGCGACTCGCCAAGATTGTTACGCAGACCTGCGGATACAAGTCTTGCCCGACTTGGACTTTTGGAGATTGGGGACCGGTAATTAGCGTTTCTTGCTGTGATCCACTACTCCTGGGTTTTTTTTTCTTCTTTTCGTTTTACTAATTTGTTGATGGTGTTTTAGTGTTCCGTCAGCTGCGGCATCGGCAAGAGAGAACGACCCTCTTGGTGTCTTATTGACAACAGAGTCGTGCAGCCTGATCAGTGCAAGGAGCAGCCAGCTCGGGTGTCGGAAGTTTGCGACGCTGGTCCTTGTCCTACGTGGCATACCAGCGACTGGAACCCTGTAAGAATGTTTTTAAAATATTACATATATGTTGAAGCGAAAGTTAAAATTTATCAAAATGTTAGCTTCATGAGATTTGTTGTAAATTACAAACAGAATGTTAAATTGAAAACTATTTCAGTGCTCGGCAACTTGCGGCGATGCAGTTCGCAAAAGGATGGTCATCTGTAAATACAGCAATGGAACACCAAGCAGAGATTGCGATTCCGCGACGAAACCTATAAGTTCTATAAGCTGCGCCTTAGCACCGTGTCCCGTAAAGGTAAACGTGTTATCTAAATACTAAAACTCAAATTGTTTTATTTAAACTAAAAAAATGTGACTTTGGAATTTGTAAATAAATAGCCTAGCGTTACTCCTCCTACGTACTCTTTGAACACATCAGTCTACCATGTTAACCAACACGAGAACGAAATTGACAATCATCGAATCACGTTTCATTCTGGCTATAGGTGGACCATTGATGGTTTTGAAGAGGTAAATATTTCACTAATTAAATATTATCGTTTGTAACATTTGCTGACATTTTAAATGACATGAAAAAATTTTGGCTAGTGCTCAAAGTCATGCGGAGGTGGTGTAGCAAGGCAGATCATCAAGTGCATCTCGACAGAGTCTAACAAAACCGCACCCAATCAAAAGTACTGCGACTTGAAGCAGAGGCCTCCAGATGTTATATCCTGTAACGAGCATCAATGTCCGAACTGGAAAATAGGATCTTGGAGTCAAGTAAGAGCTTGTTTTATTCCTTTCAGCCAATTCCATTCTAATTATTTTTTTTATACATATATAAAATAAACTAATAAATGATACATTATCATCTTCAGTGTGACGTGAAGTGCGGAGACGGCTACCAGCACCGTCAGATCCTATGTCAGGATCCGCGGGGTGAAATAATGAACGACAGTGCATGCTCGGAAAAGCAACGACCTCGACACGCTCGCAAATGCATGAATCCGGCCTGTTCTACGTCCAGCCAAAGCAGTGAGAGTTTTCAGAATTTCACAAGGTACAAGTGGCGCACTGGCCTTTGGAGCGAGGTGAGTTATATGCAACGACGTAAGAGGTTTCTCACGGCTCGGCTATCTACAGCTCAAATTTATACTGTTTTGTGCCCAGTGCTCGAAAAGCTGCGGCGACGGTGTTCGCCGCAGAGACGTCTCCTGCCATCGGGTCAACATATTCGGCTGGCTGGACCCAAGCCCGAGCTACGGTTGCGACCACAAGGACCGACCAATCAGCGAGATGTTCTGCAAGGTGCGAGGATGTAGCGACCAGTTCTACTGGATGCCCGGCGCCTGGAAAAAGGTAATATTTAGGATAAACGAAACAAAAGTGGTTAATTAGCTCATCTATACAATTCGTAAATCAATTTGTTATTGGTTTCGCAGTGCTCGCAGCCTTGCGGTCGCAAGGGCAGGCAGTTGCGTCGGCTCTTTTGTCTCGATACCAACGGGCGCAAGGTGCGGCGAAGACATTGCCCACCGAGTCTCCGACCACCCCGCAAGCGCAAGTGCAATCAGCGACCCTGCACTGGACCCACCTCTTGCCTCGACGTCCAAGCGCGACTCAAGAGCGAGCTCGATGGCGAGTATACCCTGCTCGTTGGCGGCAGATACATGAGTATTTACTGCTACGGCATGGACGGACGGCAGCCGCTCGAGTATCTTACTCTACCCACTGGCGAACGCGAGAACTACGCCGAAATTTACGACAGACGGTATCTTATATCTTTCCACGCCTGACACTTTGTTCCTTATTGCGAGAAAGATTGAGAGAGGCAATTGAGATCTTTTTTTTCTGTTTAAGGCTCGTAAATCCCCAAAGTTGTCCTTATAATGGCAGGAGAAATGATAGCTGCGATTGCATGGACGAAAGGCTGACTATATCTGGCAGAACAATGTTTAGCAAAGTACGAATTGACGTTCACAACTTAAGGATTGTAGGTGAGTCACGGATTTATTCGTATAATTGGCAAGTTGTGTGAGTGCGAGATAAGGAAATTCGTTGAAATTAATTTGTCTTGTCTGTTTGACCGTAGCAAACGACTACCGATTTGCCATAAAGATTGGCGAAAATAACATTGAATACGGAAAAGCCGGAGACTGCTACAGCAGAATGGATTGCCCTCAAGGACGCTTTGGTATTAACTTGAGTGGTACATATCTTATGCTGTCGCCAGACGTCTCCTGGCAAAAGCAAAAAAATACTTTCAGCATCGTCAGTAGAATAGTAAGAAAATAAAATAATGATAAATTTTTCAATGAACATCGTTGTATTGGATTTTATTGAATTATTATTTTTAGAATAATCAACGAGTGATGGGCAAATGCGGCGGATACTGTGGATTTTGCACGCCTTTCCCAGGTCTCAAGCTCAACGTCTTGCCGCCATAAATTTGAGGCTTTTGCGCAAATGTACGCGAGAAACAAAGACTAATCTTGCATCGACAACTTCAAATACACTCACAATAAGTGCCATTAGTGTTGGAAAAAAGAGTTGGTTCTTTAACATGGATAAATCGCACAGATATAAACAGAATTTCTTAGAGATGAAAAAAGAAAACCTGTGCCATAATCGAAAACCAAACTTGAAGGCTTTTTTTATTAATGTGAATTGATAAACAAATATTTTTTTATACAACTCGAAAGGTGGTCTACTTCAATATATTGATTGATCACGGAAGTATTAAACGGACTGTATGTGATGAATCGTTGTATTTATGAAAACGATTGTTACACTGCCATCACGCATAACATTTCTTGTTTATTTTACAGATTTTTTTTTTTTAACAAAACACTGCTTCGACGAAGGCTTTGTATGTATTTTAAATGCTGCTTGATTTGTTTATTATCATGCATGAACAATTAATCATTAATGTATTTTTTCTCTTTTGTAATTTTTTTACAAATATTTAATTTTAATGTTTTAAGAAAAGAGACTTGAAAACATAGAAATGTGTATGTACTAGTCATTAGTTCCAGAGCGTTTTTGGAGCATTATACAGTTATTAAATGAGCAATTTATAAAGCGTATGGCAAAAGAAACGAAATTTAGTTTCCTTTTGTAATTACATGTAGTAGATTATTTCTATTTGTATTGTCTAATAAGTAAGTTTTAAATATTATTAAGCTTAACAATTAATAAACTAATTAACAATTATTTATCAATAAATATTAAAAAAAAATTAATTCAAATAACACTGCCAATTTGTATGTATACTGTTCATTTACATGTTCATATATTTACAATGCTATTATGAAGTTTCTTTATCAAATAAAAATTTTATTAATATTAATACAGAGTTTTTCATTTTATGAATAAATTAGAAATTTTGAGTGTTTTTATTATCTTTATTCGATTTCAAAATATATACGACACGTGTAACAGGCGTAAGTGTTCAAATGTCATTTGAAGGTCACGAAGTTTTTGTCCAGCAAAATTGAAAAATATCTTATCTTTTTTTTTCAAAATTCGAATAGATTATTTAATAAACGTAAAAAATAATAAATACTTGTAACATTTTTGATTACGTAAATTTTTTATAATTTTAATAAACCAAAAACTTTACCGGTTAGAACTGCATTCTGGATTACGTGCGCGAAATACAAATGTTTGATTCATTCGCAAAGATTATCGGCTGAAAAAAAATGTAAATATTTGTTAGAACATAATCTTATCGTCACTGTCCAAGGGGTCTACGACGTCCGCGTTCGATACGCGGTTCTTGTACTCATATACATCAGGTCAGGAGCAGAGCAATATAGAGAGCAAGATCAAGGTGTGGGTGTTGGCATTTTAATACACGCGTCGTGGCATCAAATCTGTGAATATATACGTGTAAGTAAGTTAAGCTACTGCTAGCGGCGATGGCCAGTGCCAGTATAGTTGTGCTAAAAGATGATGTGACTGTAGTGTAAGGTTATCTTTGCTTTAAATGCATGACATCACTTGATGCCAAAGTTTAAATCGCATTTTCGGCTTCGTGTATCACCTGCTAATTAAACAATCTCCCGCGTTTTCGCCTCTATTCTCATGTGCTAGGTTAAACGTCGATTCCAAGTCTCGGAGCTTTAATAAACAACTCGAATATCTACGTTTTTGATCTGCAATCTTTTTATATAGCATTTCAGATTACAGTGCTTGTAACTTTATCTCGTCTAAACTTTTTTAATAAATATTTCTGGAAGGATCTCGCGACGTTCTACAACTAGTTTTTACTGGATGCAATCAGCTATCCCAGCATTTCTAATGTACTTATTTTATTTTTTACTTATTTTTTTATTTCGATATTTTATAATTAACAAAAAATTCTAATTTAGCCAATTATAAATATTTTTAAATACTCGTTATTTTTACGCTCGTGTATTAAAAATAAATCGTTACCACTTTAAACAAATTTTGTGATTTTATTTCAGAAGTTAATAAAACTGCAAATAAAGAGGATAGGAAAATGTCTACTGTATTTACTGGAATTGAATTGGGACCACCCATTGAAGTTTTTGCACTCAGCAAAAATTTCCAAGATGACCCACATGAACCAAAAGTTAATTTAACTATAGGAGGTAAAAAAATTTATATTTAACCATTTATTTTATCCAATTATTATTTTACTAATTGCTTCTAATTGTAGCTTATAGAACTAATGAAGGTAAACCATGGGTATTACCTGTAGTGAGAAAAGTTGAATCTGCTCTAGCAGCAGATGAATCTTTAAATCATGAGTATCTTCCAGTACTAGGTTTAGAAGCATTTAGTCAAGCAGCTGTAAGATTGCTCCTAGGAAATGATTCTCCAGCTATTGCTGAAGGTCGAGCAATTGGAGTACAAACTTTATCTGGTACAGGAGCACTTAGACTATCAGCTGAATTTTTAGCTCGAATTTTGCGGTTTGACACTTTCTATTACAGTAAACCAACATGGGGTAAGTTTAAAATTATGCATTTAAAATTTATACGTATTTTAAACAATACAAATGTAGTTTTATTCTTTTAATTCTAATTAAATATTAATAAATTTTAATTACAGAAAACCATAGGTTAGTATTTCTCAATGGTGGTTTTAAAAAGAATTGTGAATATCGTTACTGGGATCCAAAAACTCGTGGTATTGATTTTGATGGTATGATAGAAGATTTAAAAAATGCTCCCAAAAATGCTGCTATTATTCTTCATACATGTGCCCATAATCCTACTGGCTGTGATCCTACTCATGAACAGTGGCAGACAATAGCTGATGTGATTCAAGAAAAAAATTTATTTCCTATTTTTGATAGCGCTTATCAAGTAAGTAAATTTTATTGTTTTTGTTGTATCATTCACTAAATTTAAACATCAAATGTATACTTTATATTAATATCAACTTCACATAGGGTTTTGCTAGTGGAGACTTAGATAATGATGCCTATGCTGTGAGATTATTTGATAAACGAGGTATTGAAATGATATGTACTCAAAGTTTTGCCAAAAATTTTGGTTTATACAACGAAAGAGTAGGAAATCTTATACTAGTTACCAACAATAAAAAGATAATCCCTGAGATAAAATCTCAATTAACTCTTATTGTAAGAGGAATGTATAGTAATCCACCTAACCATGGAGCCAGGGTAGTTTCAACAGTATTGAATACTCCTGAATTATATGAACAATGGTAGGTACAATAAGTATTAAATACTAATTTTTAATACTTCTACTACTATGTTTTAATACTTCTTTTAGGAAAGATCATATACGTACAATGTCTGGGAGAATCAAAGAAATGAGAAAAGCTCTTTATGAAAACCTATTACAATTAAAAACTCCTGGTACTTGGGAACATACAATAAATCAAATTGGAATGTTTTCCTATACTGGTCTTTCTGGTAAAATATAACATTATATTTTGTTGTAACTAATCAATTATTAGTACTTACAATGATTATTTTTTTTTAGAAAAACAAGTAGAGCATTTAATAAAAAATTACCATATCTACTTATTACGCAGTGGACGTATTAATATGTGTGGTCTAAATGATAAAAATTTAGATTACGTAGCCAAAGCCATTTATGATGCTGTAACCAAAATTTAAATTTAGAGCAACAATACTGATGATGTATACATTATTAAAAGTACAAATCTACAATAGAACAGTAGAAAAAGAATCTTATTTTCATATGTATACATATATATTATATATTATATATATACACGTGTTTACATAGAGGAGTAGACAAACATATGTGTAAGTAATTGCATGTGCAAATAAAGTAAAACTAAAAATGTTGTCTAATTGTATTGAAAGTTGTTTTACTGTTAACTGGTGTTAATGGATTGTAAGAAGCAATAAGAAAGAAAAATAAAGAAGTGAATATAAAACACAAAATCAGACTTTTGTATTAAAAACCTTTGAAGCACTTATAATATAAATTCAAACAATAGATTCAGATTCTATTAATTTATATATTTTTTCAATTCCTCTATTAAAATTTTTACAAATATTACATTAGTTGCAGTCATTTAAAAGTTTGTATGTTAAGGTGATAGAAACAAAACAAAATTCTTTGAACAGTAATAAATTATCTATGAGTACAGTATGAATTACACTTATTTCGCTAAAACTATTAGTCTAACAAAGTAACGAATTATCACACGGCCCATTTTGATACTTTTTTCTTAAACGTTTCCGTACCGTCTGCTTCAACAGCGGGATAAAATCCCATTGATTCGTATTTTGCTCTCATATAGAGAATATAACCTATACAACCAGTAATAGCCACGATACCTATTCCCATCACGACGTTATTCTGCAAATAAATGAGATATAAATAGAGAGCTCTAAAAATATTACTTGCTAATAATTGTTAATAATTACTGGTTTAGCGTAGAGTTCGTAATTAATAGCCCTGAACATGGGAGTACTTTGTAAAGAGCGAATACCATCTCCAGGCGCATGTTTCTTATTACTTTGATTTTCCATTATATCATCCTTTTTTCGTTCTGTCTGCAAGCAAATTAATAAATTGTTACACTTATTTAAGTATTATTTTCAATGCACGATATTTACGTAGTTTTTATAGATCAACTATCAACAGTATCAACACGTTTGTGACAGTACTAGCAGAATGAAAAAAATACCTGTCTGTACTTGTTAACGAACGAAATCAACGAATCACGTAAGAGCCAATGCTAACTAATTATTTAATTATGACTTTATAAATCGTAATTGATGTACTTACACTTTTTCATTCATTTAGACAATACTACGATTTATTTACGTAAAATGCATTTTATACTTGTTAATGACGTCTGCGTAGCTGACCACGTGAGATGTGGATACCGCCGCGCGCAATTCTTGTTTCTTTCAAAGATAATAGTTCTTAACAAAGTACGCTATTCGTAATTCTATCTTCATTGATCATGAAGCTAAAGAAATAGTTTATCATTTAATAATAATTATATAAATATACTTTCCGGACGTAATTTTGAAAATAACTCGCTAACTGCTGGATGGATATATCAATTTAATTTAATACATATGTACAAGAACACAATATCATTACAATTATCTATTTTTCAAAAATTATTTTATTATTGAGAGGAATTATACTAATTTTATTGTTATTTTAATAAGTCAATCAAATATATTTTAGATTTAATAAGAATAAGAAACTTGTTTCTACTTTAATATAAAAATTTGACATATTTATTAATTAAATTTCTCATTTATATCATTTCCATGATTTAGTATTCTTTTAAATTCAAGACTTATTAATTTTAACATAAATTTGTATATTCAACTGGTTTTATAAAATAAACAAAATAATACATGACATTTTTTAACAAACAATAAGTAAAGATTAAATCTGTGATATTATAAAACATTGTTTTCATACAAAAGTTGACTATCTTATTATAACTTCATCATTTCATAACTTAGTCTTTTTGAGTGTATGTTTTTCAAGATTGGCCACCAAAACCTCCCATTAGATTATTCAAACTTCCAGTTGCACCTTGATGTAATTGCCTCATCATATTTTGAAGACCAGTCATTCCACCTGTATATGTTTTAATAGTGTTAATTTCTGTTATTTTTACGACATTGAAATTAATAAATATTGTAATTTTTACCCATTTGATGAAGTAAACGAGGATCCATCATTTTTGCCATTTGTTGATTGAGTTTTGCCATCTGCACAGAATTGACATTTTTCGTCATGTCGCCACCCTTGAATAAGCCTTTGATTCCACCCATCTTCTTAACAACAGCAGCAAACTTTGTGTACTGTGTTATCAAGTCTTTAACGTCTTTTTCCATGACTCCGGAACCGCGAGCTACTCTTGCAATTCTGCCAGGCTGTTTACTAAACAATTTAGCACCATCTCTGCTGTCCAATTCTAAATGTCATAAATAACGAATATGTTAATTAACAGTTACACTAGACAAAAGTCAATAGAAGCATTTTATACACACCTGCATCATTCATACTATCCATTATTGTCATCAATTTTTTCAACCTAGCCATAGATTCTTGCTCTGTGCCTTTTGACATGAAATCTTGACTAAATCCAGGTATCATACCCTGTTAACATATAAAGTTAATTTGTAAATTAATATAGAAAAACAAATATTAAATAAAAAAAATTCTCTTAGATTATTCAGCTTTTTCAACAGTATAAAAAAGATATCTTACCATTATTTGTGAAAAGGGTCCCATTTTCATAATATTTTGAAATTGTTCATACATATCACGTAATGTAAACTGTCCATGTTTAATTTTTTCTAACAATTCTTCATTATCATCTAAATTTAATTCATTGACTTTATCAATTAAACCCTCAATATCACCCATTCCCAATAATTTGCTAATAAAGGGTTTTGTTTTAAACGGTTCAAGATCATCAATGTGTTCTCCTGTACCAACAAATATAACTGGACTCTGTGTAGCAGCCACTCTAAAATTATAAAAATTTATGAAATATTATGGAATGATGCACAGTATAAAAAGATTTTAAGCTTTCAATACTTACGCAGATAGTGCTCCACCACCTTTTGCATGACCATCTAATTTTGTAATAATAATAGATCCAACATTTACACGCTCTTTAAAAGCTTTGGCTTGTGCTTCACAAGCTTGACCTATTGTGGCATCCATAACGAATATGATATTGTCTGGTTGCTACAGTAAAAAAATTTCAAGTTAAGTCTAATTTTTTTATGGATTGCATTTCATAAATTAAAATTTATACATACAATGGCATTTGACACTTGCAACATTTCTTCAAATAATGACTCCTCTTGTTTGTGTCTACCGCTCGTATCAACAATTATTATTTCATATCCTTCTTTTTTAAACATTTCAACACCATCCTGAGCAATTACAACGGGATCTACTTCTGTGTAACTATATAAAAGAAATAAATTATTAATTTCACAATTAATAATTAGAATTTTAATAATGTGTATCATTTACCTTCCGTAGAATGGAATTCTAGCTTTTGTAGCATTCTGCTTTATTTGATCATAAGCACCAGCTCGAAATGTATCAGCACAAACTAAACAAGCTTTCCAGTTTTTTTTCAAGTAGTGATACGCCAATTTTGTACAAGTTGTTGTTTTACCAGAACCTTGTAGACCAACAAACATAATAACATTAGGTCGCCCTTTAACTGGTTGATACGCTTTAACTCCAGGATCTATGAGCTAAACAAAAACAAATATACACAAATTCTGGTTACAACTATTCAATTTGTAGAAAGAAATAAATCTTTTTAATTGGAGCAAATTACTTACTTTAACAAGTTCTTTGAAAACAGCGCTCTGTATCATTCGCCTTTTGTTGAGGCCTCCAGCCATGTCATCAAAATCAATGACTGTTCTAACATTTTCTCTCAAAGTTTTGACTAATCTAATATTAACATCAGCTTCAAGTAACGCCGCGCATATCTCCTTTAGCATGGAATTAAGTACCTGCAGCAAAGTCAGTGCCAGCGTTAACAATCATTTCGTCATCTGCCATATGAGTTACAAATAACAAGAGAAAAAGGGAAAAAGGGCTACATTACCTCCTCATTGATGATGGTGGCATTGCTCAAGGAGCGCAATGCAGATGTTATTTTACGACCCAAATCTGCCAAAACCATTTTGGCCGGCTAACCCAGTCGAGCTGGTGAACCTCAAAGTTAAACGAGCTCCCGCCGACGGGATCAGTAGAGAGCTGTCGAAATTGAGCAGGAGAATGGCATGGGCACTGTGGCCTAAACCCTTGTGTCCTCTATGATGTGGCTCTTCTCGATTCGTATGCGCCAATGATGAAATTGACAATAGGAAGACGAAAAAAAAACAGCTGTGAGGATGGAAGGACGTACGCTCTACCTCTCTCTCTCTCTCACGCTTGTACGAGGGAGTACGTGCAATGAACTCTGTAGCGCTGCTGCGCTCGAGCTCGATTTCCCATCGACTCCGGATTTCTATTGGCTAGAGAAATGTCGAGGGACTAATCGGATATGCCGGTACAATGGACGTCGGTCTTACGGGAAAACGGACTTTTTTCCCGTAAGTAGAACGGAGTTATCCGCAGGTGCGCGATCTACAAAACCCAGAATTACAGTAAAACTGCTTTACCTACTGACGAAAAAGTCGACAATAACGATAGTAGACGAGCCGCGGGCGCAGAGTGCACTCCTCTCGCGACAGCCAAGACGCACAATCTGGATGTCAGTCGGCAGATCAGCTGATTTTGTTATGGACGGAACTTGTGAAATTGCAGGTGAGAAAGTCAGGAACATCATATACAGCATACGCGAAGCGCGATTTTTCCTATTTTGCTCCGTTTTCGAACGAGCCAGAAAATATTCGATTACTTTGGTTAGTGTTGATCAATCGTCTGTACAAGCATTGTTATTGCTGTTGTTCTAATATATGCATTTTCATATAGTTATTTTGTACACAGCTATACGTCTATAGTCTTTCAGATAATTTTTATTTGGCATTCGTGTTATATGACACGCTATGTTAATACGTAACTTTAATAATATAGAGTCATCGGAAAAAATACGGAGCAGAAAAAGATCAAGCGCGACAGACGTAGTAAGTAAAAAAATTTGAAAAAATACGTCATGTGGGCAAAAATGAATTTACATACAATTAGCCAACAGAGAAAATTTAGGCAATTTGATCTTATTGCGTTTTACCGAAAACTTCATTTCTATTTAAATGTTTGTTAAATTAACAAAGAATAATCTAATGATTATTTTATTTCTAGGTGTTTGAAATAAGGCAACATGTTAATCTTAACGTCCTCAAAAACTGCCCAATTAACAAGTAAACATGTAAGGTTCTTTGCTAGTCAAAAATCATCTCGTCTGGCATTAAAGGTAAATTCGAATAACAAAATTGATCTGTAACTATCTCAAAAACGCAATGACAATAAAGTATGATCAATCGATTTCAGAAATTTTATCAAACGCTCGGAGTAGAGGAGAACTGCACGGACGAAGTTTTAAGACTGTCCTTCGTCAATTTGGCCAAACGTTTCCATCCGGACAGCGGCTCGAACGAAGCTAGCACAGATCGATTTTCCGAAGTCAGTCAGACACCAAACTCGCGGATGATCCACCAAACGAGCCAATAACGATTTTTGTCTTTTGAACGTTTTTAGATCGAAAATGCTTACAGGCAAATCCAGCGTCAGCGATTCGAGGAGAGGGAAAAGGGAAGCGACGATAACAACCCGGAGGTGGAGGAGTACGACATCAAGGTATGATCGGTGCGACTGATCGACCACTTTTTTTTCTACATTCAAGCAC
The DNA here is from genome assembly GCA_030522585.1 of Anagyrus pseudococci. Classification (NCBI taxonomy): domain Eukaryota; kingdom Metazoa; phylum Arthropoda; class Insecta; order Hymenoptera; family Encyrtidae; genus Anagyrus; species Anagyrus pseudococci. The sequence goes on along the minus strand of JAPYYQ010001058.1, from coordinate 18,141 downwards.
TTGTTTGCAGCATACGGCACCTCAGCATCGCCACTACCTGGTGAACGACGTGGGTCTCGGTACGCCAAGTGCGCGCCAACGTCGACACGCCGCTGAAAGAGCTCGTCGAGCTTTAGAAAATGTACTGGAACATCGGCTTGAAAAGATTCAGGCGGACGAACGGGCTACCCTGGTGGGCCAGGACAAGCGGCGCGCCCGAGACGTCAAGACGCGGCTTGGCATGGACAGGCTCGTCGAAGATCTTATACAGGAGGCCATGAGCCGGGGCGAGTTTAGCGATCTCCCCGGTACTGGCAAGCCCCTCAAGGAAAATATCAACAGGCAAAATCCTTATGTCGACTTTGTCACCCACAAGCTCAATCAGGTCAATTGAAAATTCATTAGGTGCTCGAGATAAAGTGAAAAGTAATTTTCTAATTCTAGCGATTTTGTTTTTCAACAGGTTTTAATCGATAATGGCTTTACACCGGAATGGATTCAGCTGTCGAAGGAAATAAGAGAGGATACGAATGAAGTGAAACAAATTTTACGCGAAGCGAGAAACAGACTGGGTAATGTGCCGCTAAATCCTGAGGATCAATATCATTGGAATAACACGTTAGAAAATCTGACGGATAGGATAAAAAAGTTGAATAACAAAATCGACAAATATAACTTGTTAGTGCCTATTTTACAAAAGCAAGTATTGCAAGTTAGTTTAGCGTCTTTAGCAGACGAGGCACTTGCCGTGCCGCCAGACAAAACGAAGTTAAATAAAACAAAGCCGCCATCAAAAACGGCAGAAGAAGGAAATTTGATGCAATTCATAACTTCTGTGTTTGGTAAACAATGATTGTAAATAATATTGAATTTTAGTGATAAATTTAAAACGTAAAAATTATATTGTTTTGTTTATTTACAAAATTGATTTGTTTTATTTTTTTACAAAAAACATTTGTATATAAAAATATATTTTACCCATTTTAAAGAAATATAAATTTGTTCAACTTTTTTTTGTACATTTAGAGTCTTCAATAATTCCATTGAAGGGAACCATTTTCCTTTAGCTGTATTCTACCTGTGGCCAGATATTTCAAAGCCCTGGGAAAAACTTTGTGCTCAACAACTTTGATTCGTTCTTGCAACATTTCAACTGTATCACCGGGCAAAACAGGTACCGCCTCTTGTTCAATTATCGCTCCTGAATCTATGTCAACCTAAAATTTATACAAAATTCGTAAATACATTTTAAGTCCTTAATTTACTGATTTAAAGCAACAAATACATACTTCGACAAAATGCACTGTACAGCCAGAAATACGTGCGCCAAATTTCAAGACGTCTTCGTGAGCGTGTGCTCCTTTAAACGACGGAAGAAGTGAGGGATGGATATTTATTAAAGCGCCTTTCCATTTATTTACAAAATAAGCTGATAGTATTCTCATAAATCCAGCTAAACATATTATTTCAACGCCAGCTTTCTTCAATTCTTTATCCATTTCCTTGTCAAATTCTTCTCTATTTGGAAAGTCTGAGTGCTTGATGACCTAAAGAGGTTTATACAAGAAAACGTTTATAATGACTAACTACTAATTGAAAAAAATATTCTATGTACAAAATAAGTACCTTTGTTGCAATACCGGCTCTTTCTGCTCGCTTTAGTCCTTCTACGCCACTCTTATTTGAAATAACTAAAACAATTTCTGCGCCAATATTTTGCGTTGGGTCTTGCGTAGCGTCAATTAGAGCTTGCAAATTCGTTCCGCTTCCTGATATTAATACACCGACTTTTTTTAAAGGTTTTGATAATTTTTCTACCAACGGACGGACGTGTTTTCTCATTTCTTTCTCTATGGCTTCTTCAAAATTCTGTACATTAACACGTAACTGATTTTCTGTGAATGAAAAATAAATTTAACTTATTTACTTTAAAATACTTATTGTTATGACTGCAGTAAATGTCGTACCTTGAATGGAATTAACTTCTCCGATAACCACGGGATTCTCCGATTTTACAATTTCCAAAATCTTCTTGGCGTTTTCTGGAGAACATATCAGAATACCTCCAATACCACAATTGAAAGTCCTTAACATTTCCGACTTTCCTATTCCTCCGGCCGTAGCCAACCAACCAAAAACTGGAAGTATTTTCCACTTGGTAGCGTCTAACGTTACGCCAATTCCGTCGGGAAGCACACGTGGAATATTGTCGGTGAGACCTCCACCGGTAATGTGGGCAAATCCTTTGACTAAATTCGATCGTAGTGCAGGAATGATACCTTTAGTATATATCTTTGTCGGTACCAGAAGCTCTTCACCTAATACAAAAGCATTATTGATGAAATTTGCAATCTGTTTATTCCTTATTTTTTATTGTATAATTTGTATAATATGTTTACCTATGGTTTTTCCCGTAGCTGAAAAAGGAGCAACGTCAGAGTAGCTTTTATCAGCCAATTTCAAAACTTTTCTCACTAAACTAAATCCATTGCTGTGCACTCCACTGGACGGCAAACCAATGACAACGTCGTTTGGTCTTATTTCATTAGTCCTTGGTAATAAATCAGTCTTTTCAACAGCCCCTACTGCAAAACCTGCTAAATCGTACTCTCCATCGGCGTACATGTCTGGCATTTCTGCAGTTTCTCCGCCAACCTTATTTATATTTTTTTAAAAATGTAGAACAAATTATAATCAAATCGTTGGCTGTTTAAATACCGATCAAGTAGAACAAGTAATTTTCTTACCAAAGAACATCCTGCTAATTTACAACCTTCAGCTACGCCACTTACGACCTTTGTAGCTGTTTCAACGTCAAGTCGACCACATGCAAAGTAATCCAAAAAAAATAAAGGTTCTGCGCCGTGAGCAAGAACATCGTTGACGCACATGGCAACCAAATCTATGCCTACAGTGTCATGTTTTTTACATTCAATGGCAATCTGAAAAAAAAAGGAAATATTTTGTTGTTGTTCGAAAAGGCTTAACGATTTTAGTTTATAAATTTAAATTATTAATATAACTCATACCTTTAATTTCGTGCCGACTCCGTCAGTTCCCGAAACTAGTAATGGATCTTTGTAGCCAGCGGCTTTTGTGTCGAATAATCCGCCAAAACCGCCTATGCTGCCGAGTGTTCCTGCCCGTTTCGTGGCGGAGACTAATGGTTTTATAGCAGAAACTAAGGAGTCACCGGCGTTGATATCGACTCCACTACTTTTGTAAGTTGTTTGGCCATAGTGTAAAATTGATCTAAAAATTATTTGTTTTTTCTTTGAAGGATTGCTTGTTTAATAATGAAAATTACTTAATAGTTAATTATTCGATTATTGATAAATTGAAGTTATTGGTAAAAAAAGTTAATTGGATGAGAAATTTAAGTAAAATAAACCAAATCAGTTTAAAATTGACACAATTATTTATTCAATTTGATTTTAAGCAATTTCATTCAATAATATTATTTTTAAAATACACATTCATGATTAAAAATATGAATCAACATTCTTTTAAAAAGCACAAAAATATTTTTATATAAAAATTATAAATAAATCTATATGAGTATCATTATTTTTTTTTCTTTTTGTTTCGTTCTTTTATTAAAAAAGTCTTTTTTTTATCAGACCATAAAACTAATTTAATAACCTTGCTATACCCTTGTGGGCAATATCAGTTCGGAATTGTCGGCCCTCAAATCGAATGTGTTGAGCTGCTATAGTGGCTCTAGCAGCTGCTAGAGATAATGACGGGGCTAAGGCAACTGTAATTAACACTCGACCTCCTAAAAAAGTAACAAATACAAATTTTCTTTCAGTTAAAAGGAGTCACTGGATTGAGTTAAAATAAGATTTTATTTTATTGATCTTACCATTGGTCAGAAATTGTCCCGTTGGCGACAAACTGGTACCACTGTGAAAGACAAAATGATCATTTTTAGAAGCAATTTCCTCAATACCTTTGATTTCATCTCCCTTGGATGATGATTCAGGGTATCCACGCGATGCTAAAATAACTCCAGTAGCAAACGTATTTTCTTTCCAAGAAACGAGCTTTTGACTTAGATTTTCTGTACAACAGGATTTCATTATTGAATATAAGTCAGACTCAAGTAAAGGTAAAATTACTTGTGTTTCTGGATCACCAAATCGACAATTAAATTCTAAAACTTTTGGTCCATCGGCAGTAAGCATTAAACCTGCATATAATACTCCAACATAAGGTATACACTCGCTTCTAAGACCATTAACAGCTTTTTGAAGAACTTCTTTCTTTACCATTTCACAATCTTTTTCACTTAACAGTGGGCAAGGGCAATAAGCACCCATACCACCAGTATTAGGGCCCTCATCACCATCAAAAATTCTTTTGTGATCTTGTGCTGGTGCCATACTCACTACTGTGTGACCTGCAATAATTACAGTAAATTAATACTTACTATTATTATTACTATTGTTCAATATTGACTTTTGTTATAATAAGAGTTTAATTACCATCTGTGAATGCTAGTACAGAAACTTCTTCTCCTTCTAATAATTCTTCAACTACAACAGTATCACCAGCAGAACCAAATTTTTTGTCACTCAACATTTCATCTATGGCTTGGCAAGCTTCTTCATTATTCTTAGCAACTACGACACCTTTACCAGCTGCTAGACCTGCTGCCTTAACAACAAGTGCACGGAATGGTGCTCTAAAACAATAAAATTTTTATGAGTATTGAACCATCATTTGTAAGAAAATAAAAATATAAATGTTAACTTACTCTTTCACAAATTTTTTGGCTTCTTCGTTATCAGTAAAACTTTTCCATTTAGCTGTTGGAATGTTGTGTCTGTCCATAAATGCTTTAGCCCAGTCTTTGTCAGACTCAATTTTGGCAGCATCTTTTCCTGGGCCAAAACATGCAATGTTATTTTTTTTCAATTCATCTGCAAGTCCTCGAGCTAAATATTCTTCGGGCCCAATAACAACCAAACTCACATTGTTTTCCTTGCACCATTTGCTTACTTCCTGTTGACATGAATAGTTATTTAAATTTTTTTTAAATGAAACTAATCTTTCTGGAATCTGTCTTTAAAAATTAGAAGGATTAAAATCAAGAACGGCAAAATTACTGGAAAACTCGTAAACAAACTCCGATTCGCCGCTCTAAATTACATTAAATTGTCAATACAAAATTTTGTTATAAATTTAAACTTGTGTTTTGAAATAATTTATTATAATAAATAACTTTTGATGAACTTTCTATGTGATTTAAATTTAAAAAATTATCTATTCTTTTTTATTTCGAAAATAATCAAATTTAAATCTACTGGCTAGACGATTCATCTTACGCTAAGATATAGGTATGTATATAGACATATATTTACCTCGTTGTTCTTGACGTCGAGCTCCGCTAGATTGACTTTCTTCTCTTTGGCTATGCCGCAGTTGCCGGGGGCAACGTAGATACGGTCAACCTGCGTGAGTGCGCGTGTATTGTGCAAACAGATTAGAGATGCGTGGAAGAAAATGTTGCAATTACATATTCGCTTATAATTACAGGCGCGTTTTATCAAGCGCGACGCCGTAAACAACTCACATGCTCCGATTGCGCAAGCTTCCAGCATATCGCGTGCTCTCGGCCGCCGCCTCCAACCACCAGCACCGTCGTCTGATCGGCAGTCATTTTCTCTCGAGCCTGAAGGAAAGAAAAAAACGAATTATTTATTCACTCGATTTTATTGTTCATTGCGCGTCGCTCCAGATACCAAAACGGGATTTACACGTGTTTTCGCCGGCTGGCAGGCTCTCTCTCTCTCGTGTGCGTGGAACGGGCAAAAATCCGGCGAATCCAAAACCGTGACACGAGGGCGCTGCTTAAGGTTTCCACGCGAAAGGCGGTAATTCGAAATTGGAGAAAATTTCGAGAATTTCGGGCTGAATTAGCTATCAATTTTTAATAAAATTTCGAAAATCTTAATTTTAAATAGTAATACGAATATTGCAAAATTGCTTGATTCAAAAGACTATTCGAACGAAAGTTTTCAAAGTAGAATCCAAACTTACTTACAAGCAACGGAAAAAAAAGAGCAACAAGTATCCCAACTAATGAAAAACAACAAATAAACACGAATCTTTTTATCCAATGATAAAAATGAAGATACGGAGAAAAGGTCGTCCCCGGTGGCGCCGAGGGGGGGGGGGCAAGCTAAGCACAGCTGGCAACGCGATACTCTCCGATAAAAGCCGCGCGAACATTTCAGCAGTATGCACACGCATATACTATACAATCTCACCTCCAGCTTATACTAAATCCGTGACACGTCGATTACGCTGGCTTGCTTTCCTTACTAATTAATCGCCCTGTGCGTCTATGGCAAAATTTCATACAGCCGAAAGATAATACGCACACAACACACAGAGCCGTTAACGCGCGCACCTGTATAAAATAACGCGCTTTATACGATCGAAATCGGCACTGAGTTTCTCCGAGAGTTTTAAGGCACAATTAAAAAAGAAATCACGGCTTCTTCGATCCAGAGACGCTTTGACACTGATCTCGCTACCGCAGAGTCGAGCAGCTTTTTCTCCCTGCTGCCTCCCTCCCCTGCCCCTCTCTCTCTTACGCGCGAGTTTGTCCCTGGATTACGTTACATTATCATCTCTCCTCTCCCTCTCTTTCTCTCGCTCGGAGGTTGCTGCAATTTTCCAGTATAATAACGTGTATAGGCTCTCAGATAGGATTTATCATCGAGTTTGCTAATGTGGACAGTATATCTATATGCGTGCGTACACAAGTGTATGTTATAATGACGAGACGACTAGACTGTTTACACCGCACGTTTCTTCGCGGGGGGTTCGTTGTGGAATTACACAACGCGCTTATCGTGTACCGTCGGCTTATTCGATTATGATTTGGAAGCTAAAGACGACGGCTTTGGATTGTCGAATGTCATTCGAAAGCCTTCGAATCGATGACGTGCTTACTATAAAGTTTTGGAATTAAATTTTACATTGATATTTTTGTAAGATTTTTGTGCAATACGTAAAAATCTTTTAACAAGCGCGATTTTTCGTAAGAATGGAGGATCACAGAAATATTGCCATGCAGTACAACATTTTTGTAAGGTAATTTTCCAAGATTCTCTTATACATTAAATACAAAAGAAAAATAACATAAAATTTTATTAGAAAAATTATTAATTTTTTTATTGAACATGTACAAAGAATACCGTAACACATTTTTTTACAAACTTTTTTACAGTATATAAATATATACACAGTATGCCAGAGGTAAGAGGAAAAGAGATGTGTGTGTGTGTACGTGCGCGATCATACTCTTACATGAATACACAGACAAGGAAATATATATACTTTAGAGACATATTGCCGATGACCACGATCGTATTAGGCGATTGTTTTGGTTTTATTCGTTGAACAATAAATGAGATTACGAATATATTGAACTGGCCTCGAGCTTTTGAGCCCGGGATTATGTATCGTATCGCTTTTTCAAACACACCGGCTTACTATTAATCGTCCGGCGATCGATTAAACTTTTTCGGTCGCGCCTCTTTATCACGGTATCCGAAACTCACTAGCTCACTTTTTGGTCAAGTTTCGAATAATTGCAGGCACGAGAAGCACGAACTTTTCGCAAGAGTTTTTAAAAAATAATAATTTTTTTTACAAAAGAGAGATTAAATGTTTTTTTTTTAATATTCCTCGAATACCTTAAACTCACGGCAAAGGCTCAGTGCCAGGGACGTAATTCGGATCCTTTAACTCGCACTCTTGGTCCCATTGATCTTGTGTCATTATCAGTGTTTCGAATGATTTTACAAATTGATCTATCGGACAAGCAAAATCACATCCAGGTATGGTCAACGGGTGAGGTTCGCCTTCCGTGCTGTTTTTCAAAAACAACTGTAAAATTATGAAAAAATTTAATCAGCGGTCAAGCTATATTAATATATTTGAAAAATAACGTTCTCAAATGATAATTAAAAAATATTTTACGCACCTGCACGTTGTATCCGTCTTTTCCTTGATGAAGCTCTATCATTGTCATGGTATTATAACTTGGTATCTGCTCGTCCCATACCTTGAGACCTTCGAGTAGATTCACGATTGTCGAATCGTGCCCAACATACATGAACATTTTTCGTTTGGAAGGCGTTAGAGTACCATGACACACATCTAGCATGTTACTTATAATTTTCGAAAGTAACGGCGCCGACTTTAGCTTCAACAATGATTCGTTGTAAACGTTCATTTTCAAACTTAGACTGCTCAGCTTTTCCATCTTAGCCGGAAAGTATTCATGAGTCCATTCTGGTAATTTTAAATTCATCATACGCTGTAACACGCGTTTCAAATCTTCATTATATAAACAATAATAATTTTATGCAGACAAAAATGAAAAAAATAATGAAAGCGAAAATTAATTTACCTGAGCCTCGAGTGTAGAGTAAATGTCGAAAACATCATCCGGATTAGAGATGCTTTGTCCACTGTGCTTTTCGATTTCATCATACAATTCCCTATTGATTTCATTTATCGCTAAGATTTCTGGAGATTTTAAAACTCCTTCTCTTCTTCTTGCGTAATCAGGACAAGTGGACCAGATTAATAAAAGCTGAAAAAACATTTACAGCTAATTTGTTTAACGATTACAAATCGATGACTTCTTGAATCTCAACAACAGCGTATCGCATGTTACTGTCTCTAAAATTTTAATCCACTGACTATTCCTATCAATCTTCGCTTTTACAATATTTCTTATTTACGAAAAATCTATTCTAATAGACTATAGGATAAAATAGACTCACGTCATCTTTATCTCTGGTTTGATAATTCAAAACTGCCGGCTGCCAAGCCAAATCCGATTTAAATGATTGATTATGATTGGGTTGCCACAGCGCTGCCGCTTCGAGTAGTGCAGACATTTTTGCTCTATCCGCTGACGTACTTTGTAGCCAAAATGTTTCCGGACTGTATGAAGTACCTTCGTAAACATGTGTTTAAGTGAGTTTTTGTCACGAGGATGATAAGAGTCTTGATATTTTACTTTAAGAAAAGTTTAAAGTTATTTCAAATTTATAAAAATTCTTTGTGATACCTAAAAAGTCTCCGTATCTTCTTCGGAGATATAACCCTTGATTGTATTGATTTATCCTTCCATTCTAAAATAGGTTAAAGTTTATAAATAACAGCATATTATTATTCAGTTATTATAAAAAAAAAGGATTTAGTCGAAACGTTAAAATTTACAGTATAAGTATAACAATTAAAAATTTAGCTGATCTACAATGTGCAACTCTATACAAAAGTGTGCTAATAATTGTAAAATATTGCGAAATAAAAGTCGAACACTCACTTTGGTAAGTTGACCCCATCCGTACGGTTCCATCGGGTCATCTTTGTAAGGATCATTTGGATACGTACTTTGAGGACTACGATCGCCATGTCGAACAACCTGCAACAGCGAATTGAAACTTTTTAAAAATAGTGCCTTTTATAATCACTTTAATTGGCACAAAGTATAGCTAATTTACATTAGTAATTGTAATGCTTAATTACGAGTTGCAACCAATCCCATCCAAGATTTTTTTTTTTTCATAGCTCCGATTTTATTTTATCGTAATAGCTTAATATTATACCTGTTGTTAATCATTAGTAATAATAATTATTATACCAGATGAACCAATCGTAATGTGCTTTGCGATGTATTGTCGACGTTGTTATTAGCTTGAAAGAAAAAGTCGTTCAAACGGTGACCTGAAACCAAAAAAAAAAAAAAAAATAGATACATTACACAGTATACATTAAAAAAGAAGTATTCGACAGGACACTATGTATTACATGATGAGCAGCACATCTCGTCGTTGAAAAGAACACGCGAAACTATACATAACGTATGTCTGGCGGTGCAAACTAACAATATCACGCAGCCAGCAGGTGACGTGCTTTTTCACAACTATAAGTAGGCGGATACCGCGCGCGCAAGAGAGAGAGAGAGATTTATCAATAATTAATCAGCGAGGATGTCGAATTCCCCAGCTTCACACGTGTCACGTTCAAGCTTGCCGCGATGTATTTTCACACAGAGCTTCGATTGGAAGCGAGGATGTATCGGTATTACACTGTATCAATATAGACTTGGGCGATCGCGAGCCTATAAATTCGTAGACGATACGCGTCATCGGTAAACAGTGCTAGTCAGACCGCGGTCGTTTCAGCCGACATCGTGCGATCTTCCTCTCTCCCTCTCTTTTTACAAGAGTATTTAATCAACCGACATCACGCGCGTTAATTACTTTCCGCTTTGCAGAAAGCTTCTTAGCTGCGAATTTTTAAATCTTTTATTATTTTTTTTTTAATTTTTAACAACACAATCTTAACAGACTCAAAAGTATTTAAAACGATCCATCGTAATTTGCAATTAGACATTAAAAATCTTAACAAAAATAAATCGAGCCAACGGCAAATTGTCAATTGATCAGTTCAAAGAGTTATCGGTACTCACCAAAAGTAAGAGTAGGCGCAAGAAGCGCAAGGCCAGCTATAGCGAGCAATTGCAATTGGCATTGCGAGCAGCTAGCCATGGTATACATAAAGCCTGGGGGGGGGGGAGGAGAAAAGGTCGCGCAATAATTGGACTTACGCGATCCGGGCTTGACACCGGAGTTACGACAACTGAGCACAATGAGCGCGCACTATAAACGCGCGGCTGGAGAGAGAGAGAGCCCCTCTCTCTCTCTCTATCACTCACAAACGACCGCGCCGACACTCGCGCATGTGCAGCTTCTAAAAGATCTGCTAAATTCTTGCCGATTCAAAAGCTCTCCCTTCTCGTCGCGGCGCTTGATTGGCCGTCCCGCCGACAGCACTTTTCTCACGTGGCCGTGAACTTTGTGAGAAGCTGCAGAACCAGTCACGTATAACCGGAGCAATCGATGGTTTATGCTTTTCGAATTGTTTAGTTTTCGAGAAATTAAACAGTTTCTTCGTTTCTCTCTGGCCTTTTTTGTTTGTTTTGATAATTCAAGAATTTTTTCGAATTTTGTGTTACCTGTTGACCGCGAGGCGATTCTTTTTTTTTTTAACAAAGATTTTATACACAAAATATAATTGCAGCAGATAAAGCGACGTTGTTTAATACTGAGTTTTCGAAATGCCACGTTAGTATAAAATGTTTATTTGATAAAAAAAAAAACAAATTGTAAAAAATGTAAACTCGCTCTTATCAAGAGCAGTGCTAAGGTCAACGCAATTTTCAAATCGTTTGCTTCATACAATTCGAATAAAACAGTGATGTTTTTGTTATTTATAATTAGATTTATCATGAATAATCTTGACACGACGACAAAAAGCTGGCGGACGGTTTAATGACCATGTGGGAAAATTTAAAAAATTTTTAAAAATATGGAACAAATGTATATGTCTCATTCACAATTTATTTTTGCCGCGATGATGGATTCTCCGTTGGAAAAAATTTCGTAAAAACAACAATGGCGCTTTATTTTCGGCAGCGAATGAATGCGGCAGAATCATGCCAAAAAAGTTAATCGATTGAACATAATTTTTTACTCTTCGCGAACACATTAGACCCTCTTTAGATACATTTTTTTTGGTATTCACGCGTAGACGTGTGAATTGCGGTTTGACGTTTACCAGCCAAAAATGACAAAAACTTTTTCTACCTCACGGCCGATACGTTAATTGAACCTTAAACATTAGACTCAACGTTTTAAAATCAAGATTTGCCATATTCAATGAAATAAAAGCGCGTGTATGCGCAGGCACGTGTATGAAAGCTACATTAATATAAGTCGAGATATTTTCAAGGCTAACGTCTGTGAGAATTTATATGTTATTAAACATGATGAAAAACAAAGAGTAAATTTATTTCAAAGGTTGATTCATTGTTCCAGTTATCAGTTGTAATCCAGCGCACGTGTATCGAAAACTTTTACGGAACTTAGACAATGCCTTATATCGCATCATTTCTGATAGAGTTATTCAGGTCGAGCAAGCAAAAAAAAACTTGTGTCACCCGCGCTAATCTAGTTTGGATTGTTAATCGCTCGTTTTTTTTCCGGAAATTCTTATCAAAGCCAAGAATAAATTTAATACGTAACGGTGGAAAAAAAACGTTTAACGTTTTCGAGAGGCATGAAAGAATGTGTCGGCAGGTAAGAGTATTTTGCGGATTGATTATTTTACAGGAAATTATTAAAATAAGTGGAAAATTACAATATGAAATTGCATTATCGTGGTATTTTTTCATGCTTTGCAACCGAGAGGAACGATGCAAAGGAGCTACTATTAGACACGTCTTTTCATTGTCCGAACATTCGTTTAATGAGACTCCGCAATTAGTAGGGACCTCGTGTCGTATCGTTAAGTGCGCAGGCAACTGGACTCGTTTGAGTAATAAAGCATTGAAAACGCTTAATCTTGGATTCTTTTGACTTTGTAAATTTACTTGAAATAAAATGTGTGTTTGTTTAACGATAGCGAAGCTGAATCATACTTATCTTCGGCGTTTGTAAAAAAGTTCGTAAATTAAAGAAAAAGTAATTTAATTAAATAAATATAGAATAAATAATACGAGTTGAAGAGCACAAAAATTAAATGGTAAAAGCATAAGAAAAATGTATTCTTTGATTTGTCTTTATTTTTTGTTTGTATTTAAAACCGTATGTTGTTAACAATTTTTTAATAATAAATATTTTTAATAAAACAACTTTTCGTACTGCTTATTTACTAATTTCACCAACGAATACACAAAGTCCGTACGTTAAAAAAAATCGACAAGCTCCAACACCTAGAAACGACTTGGTACCAAAGAAGAAACAGATACTACGAGCAATGAAGAAAAGGCACCGACGAGAAAAAAATAAAAAAAAAATTAGGCCAAGCCATGTAAGTAGATCGGCAGGATCCTGGCGGTAAGCGAGCGCCTTGACATTCGCAACAGGAAGGTTAAGCCAGGATCATCGCTCTATTGTTTCTCGCCGGGGTGGGGAAGCTCAAGCTCGCCCGCGACAGCAGATATCGCCACAGCAACGGTCCGCCAAGCAGCGAGTCGTTTGTCATCAGAAACTGCGTACTCGTAGTCCCCCCATCATCGGCTTCGTCTTCCGTAAGCATCGTTATCCTCGTCGTAAGCTTTATTAAAGAGAGAGAGAGAGAGAAAGAGTCTTAGGCCGTTCGCGCGACTGTACAAGCAGGCTCTATCAGGCACATGGAGGCTGCGCTTGGCAAGCGGGCGTCGACCACAGCCCCAGCTAAGGAGACAACGGCTGCGGATCATCCGGCCGAGACTGCCCCAACGGCAGCTGGCCGGGCCCAGGGCTCCGGTAACAACGCCGCGTCCGTAGCGGCGGCAGCCAAGGGCCGCAAGTCCAGGCGCAGAAGGACTCGCAATTCCACTGCCGATTCCAAAGTACGATTTCGTCATTTTTTCATGAATTTCGTCGTCCCGGCGTGTCGCCGACTTTTTTTAATCATCGGCCTGTTTGCCTGGCAAAAACTCGATAGGCGAGATGATTTTTCTTACGCTTGATAATTGTGATGGTTGCTTTTTTTGGGAGGGGGGGATACAAAAAATCGGTTGTTACTCTGAGACTTTGGTTTTAATATTTTGACGGTTTACAATTTCGTCTTGTATAACCATGTGTTTATTTGAAAATCTGTTTTTATTACCGGTGACATTGTGACAATTTGTACATTTCTTACTAAAATGCACTACTACATTGTTTGGAATAAAAAGAGAAATGCTTGTAAATCGCAAAATAAGCTCACGATTAATTTGTTCCCCATTATTTTTGTTTACAAACTAAGCCGAAAAAAGAACCCCCGCTCTTTTCAGCGAAAGCCAATAGCAAGTTCGGCCGATTACCGCAAGGACGTGCAAAAGAACAGCAGCCAGACGTCCTGCTCGTCGGCTCCGCTGCCGAGCACATCGCTGACCGGTATGCCGTGCCTAACGCCAACGCCGCTGCGTCCTCGCTCCCTCTACACCACGCACACTTACCATGCGCAGTCTGAAGAGGCGAATTTCCAGGTAAACAAAGACAACCTTCCCCTAAAACGAGAATAAATTAAAAAAAAAACCAATCATCGTCTCATCGATTTCCAGAGGTTCAGCGAGTTCAGCAAGTACTTGGAAAAGCCACCGCCGTCCGAGCAGTGGAGCGGCCTCGCCAACAACGGCTTCTCCAACATCCCCGCTGCTCTATGGAGACAGCCGAGAAATCCAAAGCCAATCGTATCGGCCCAATATTATCCGGCGGAGGAGGCCTGCATCTACCAGGAGAACTGGCGGGAACACGACGCCGAGCCGGGTATCGGGGGTACGATGGCCACCCCACACGGTACGATATCCCTTCGATTGCACAACAAGATACGCATCGACATGACCATCGACAGAGCCGTCCGAGTGATAAACTTTAAAGTAAGTCCGTAACCTTTCGCCTTTTTCTTTTTGCTTTCTTAATCGACGTTTATTTTTTTTACTTACAAGAATACAGTTGTAACTGTCAATTTGTTGTCACAATTATCAATACGGACTTCTTTTTAAAATCCATTCGCTTGTGTCGTAGAACAACATTGTACTGTCACTAAGTAGTTCTGGCTCGGCCTCGGCTCTGCTCCATCCCAATGGTCGAATATATCAGTACGGCTCGAGAGTTGAAATACTGGCTCACGACGCTCACGGGAACAACAAGTTCGTTGATTGAGTTATCTGTAATTTTAAGACGAAACGTTTATACCATTAGACGTGTATCGCTCCACGTGCGTCGCGTTTGCTAGGTATGCCAAGATGTGGTACAAAGGTGTGAGCTTTACGTCCGAGCAGTGCGCTCTTGTTTATCTGGTCGATGCAGCCGGCGCCCGAACAACCACCGACTCTTTTTCGGATATGAGCCAGGTATATTGAATCGTTATTGTTTCTTTTTTTTTTTTCTTATCGGACTGCGAATTTCAAGGATTGACTGTACGTTTCAGGACTTTTCGGTAAATGTTTTTTATGCCGAATCAAGACACGGACCGGCTTACATACAAGAGGCTGCTGCGGCTTTGTCAGCAGCGCAATATTGGGTGACCGACGAAGGAGTGGAAAATTGGATTATAAACAACGTTAGAATCTCACAAACTCCTGATGGTCTCGTCAGGTAATTTACTAAAGTTTTTTGAAATTATTCAACTTCGTTTACGTTACCAATTGACATATTCTGAGTGAAGTGAATGTTTCTTTACGAAAAAAGAATAGTTTTACGACAGATTTTATGCATTTTTTGTTTTAGAATTGCCCGAAACAGCAACAAGTACCAATTGCGAACGTCCCCGAGCAATGGGACGGCATCGTTGACAACACCGTTTTTGCATTGTACAGCCTCATTAGGTCAAACGTCTCACTTGTTTGTACGCCGGGGAGAGAGACGCATGCATTATGACGGTACTAGTTTCATAGTAAGAAATGCTGGGCATAGCGCGGGCTTCGACGACAATAATCAACTAAAAGTTTATTGACGATTTATTGCCGTTTAGCGCCTTACCTCTCAATTTGTTGCTTACTACGTCGATGACAGTCTTTAGTTTCCAGTTATTCAACTGACCTAAAATATTTAATATTACACATGTTATTAAATATATAACAATATATTTATGCAGCAGTTGAATTTTGTATATACTAAGTATGACATTTAAAAAAACAAAAATAATTACAAAAGAAAACCGAAAAAAAGTAAATTTTACTAAAGAGTCAATAGTTTTTACAGCAATAACAATTGTTATATAGGAGAGAAAGTCTGATAATGTTATCGATTTTTATTTAATAGCTTAAATTACATCTAAAGACTTGGAAACTTTGACTTAATATCGACTCTGACTGTGTTTAATTTATTTTAATTTACTCAAAGACTGTTTATGATTATTAAATAATATAATTGCAGTTATGAAAGATTGTTGGAGTATTTTTTGTAATGTTTTGTTTATATTGTGGTATAATAAAATACATTACTCAACTTACATTGTGATATATTAAAAATCATTTATATCTAATGAATTTTCCATTTGTGAGCGACAGGTCATGTCATTCATTTGAAAATCATCGTCATCATCATGTAACATTTCTTCCAAAGATTTATTATGATTATTAACATGATTATCACGTTTAACACAAAGCATATCCATTTCTTCTTCAGAAGATGAATCTGTATCAAATCCATGTCCTAACTTTGTTTTAACTCTATTACTGTATTGATTCCTAAAAGAAATTTTTTAAAATTCAAGATATTTTACTTTTAAATATAAAATAAATAAAAATTTTATACTCAAAAATATGTTACATCTACATACTTGGATTTATGGCATACTGCAGTTTGACTAGACACTTTAATTTTATTTGAATTAACCACCAAATGCCTGTTTTCTTGCAAACTTTCAAGTTCATCTATCATATCATCCATAAAATTTTTATCAAACAACTCTAACTTAGCCTTTGATGATACATTTAACAATTTGGCTTTCTGTTCATCATATAATTTACTTAATTGTTGAAGATTAGCTAATTCTCCTTCTTCAAAATCATGAATTATATTGGGTAAGACAGAATATGGATTATCAGTGCGATGTTCTTGACGTACCTTGAATGTTTTTTCTAAACCTTTCTTTAAAAGGAAAAAAATTTAAAGATGTAATAAAAATTATGTTATAGAAAAATGATCGATTATTTATTAACTTACATTAGCTGCAAATAGACTATGGTGAAAGGCATGAACTGACAATAATTTAATAAAAATATAACTAGCATCATAATACTGTTCTTCTTTAATATACTTGTAAAGATTTAGAAATATTTTCCATTCGTTTAAACTTACTGTTATCTTTACATTTTCAATTGGTATCTTAAAGTAAAGTCCATACAACAAATACAATCCAAAAACTTGTCTGATAAGTCTGTCAGATCCTACTATAAATTGCTTTGCAATATTTAATGACTCTTCACAAAAATCCAGTAATTCATAATAAGTTTTTTTACCACTAAAAAAAATTTAAATAGTATTGCATAAAACTATGTATAAAACTATACATGTACTATACTTAATACTCACGTAAAAACCAGTGAAAATTTCTTTTCTTTCCATATCTCACCAAATGCTTCAAAAGTAAGTTGATTGCGATATTCAAAAGCTTCCATGAACTGCATGCAATCTTCATAAAGTCCACTTGTTATATGTTGAATTTTCGAAGCCATTTTGATTGTTCAATGTACTGAAATTAACATTACATTATTAATAATGAAGAAACAAAAGAGCTAACACTGATTTGTGTGCTTGATAGGTTATGTCGCACTAATTTTATTATTATTATTTCTGATCAGTAATGCTTACAAACAAACTTCGGTTATCACAGCCGGCACAACTTAATTCAAGTTTAATAAAAATAAGAATTGAAATCAATTAATTCTGTTGAATAACAGTACTTGCTTTAATAGAAGTTTGCATCTTACTAAATGCACAACAAAAGCTACATAAAGGCATTATACTTTAATAAAATAAAATTTCTTTACAAATAAAATTATAAAGAGCGTGTACTTACCAACACAGATATAAAGCTCATTCAGTCTGAGTTTTGTATAATCATAATCAACAATTTTTTGAATTCCATCTGTTTTGTGCGTCTTCACGTTGTGCAGTGTTGTCGCTGTAGTGGCAGGCATGATTTTAATTGTTAGCTTTTTTTAATTCGATTTTCAGTTTCATATTTTTTTAAAAAAATAAAATAAATAAAATAAATAATTCATATGAAATTAAAGTAGCTTGTTATTTGTACATCTACAAATCTCAAGTTTGCAAAATCAACATTTTGCAAATTATATTTCATCCGTAACAAGTTGAGATAGTGAGCGCACAGATATAATTTTGACAGCGTTCCAAACGAAATCAAAACAAAAGAACTCGAAAGATTCAAATTGCACCTGACCATTCGCGCTTATTATATTTTGTTTCTCTATATATTTTTCGTAACGGCGTGCGTGAGGCGCGATTTCACGCACGCTCGCTCATCGCTCGCGTGGGTGGGGTTAATTTATCCTACAATCGATTGTTCCGAAAGGTAATAATTCCGAATTTTATAAATACGAAAAATAAATATGCGAAAGGTTATTTT